>NQII01001148.1:84100-103022 GCA_002778355.1 Clitarchus hookeri | reverse complement strand
TTAAGTCTGGTGCGGCTAGAACCTCGCTGCCTGTCATTTCTCTTCGAAAGGGAACGTCAACACAGGGATATACGTATGTGTAACATAACGTGAATGAAAGGGGCTGGGCCGGACAAAACCCTGCTTCAGTCGGCCAGTTTATCTCGCTGGTGGCTCACCAATGGGCCTCGTTGAGAGAGCGGAGGGCCCATTTGGAGAACAGATTGCCCTATAATAGCGGCTCTCCTGCCCAGCTTCCCGCAGAACAAACCTACTGAGTGTGGTCAAAAGGAACGGCAGGTAGCGGCCATTCCGTTTTTATTTATTGGCGTGCCCAAAGAAACCGATGAAAGATATTTTTTACCACGTAATATTCTCAAGAAGTTGACGTTGGAACGCTGTTATTTCGTGAACTCTCTTAAAGTCCCGTTTATCAAATGCATGGAATATTTAAAATAAAAAATGCCTTCAAGTCAATAGTTATAAAAAGTTATTTATTTTCTTTTTCAAAAATGTGACTCAGTAATTAAAAGGCACACAAACATAAAGACGAGACATATATAGGCTATATAATATATATAATGGTATGCAAAATAAATGCCTAGGCCTATTTTCTTAGTGTAAGATGAGGCAAGGGAACAGATGGCATAAGATCCTATCCCATTGCTGTCAGTCAACTACCAAAAATATGTTTTCTTAATTTTACTCTTTACTTTAACCGCGATAGTGTGAAAAAAAAATTGCCATTCGAGCTTAATATTCTCGTCACTTGTCTTCTTACTGTTGACAACAATAGTTGCGTTTTTTTCACTAATAAAACATATTTTGCCAAAGAAAATTTTAATTACCTACTGTTCGCTTTCCTGTATAGTTCCCAACCAACTGAAATGCCCTTTTCCCAACGTAACGTTAATGAAAAAGGTTGTCCTTGGTATTAACATGTATACATTTTGAAAACTAAGCGAACAATTGAACCCGAGAAAAAATCGATCCCGTTATCTTTACTGGTGCTCAAGCAGTCGGCAATGAAAATCGTTAAGAGGTTTTTGAAAATAAATAGTTCCGGCTCATGATTCCCCTGTTTTTGTTAATGTGCGTGTAAATGTTTTCAAAGTCTATGTTTACGTTAGTTTGTTACGTAAGCCATGTTTCGCACAAGGTACAAATAAACCTTTACAAATTGTCTAAGAATTCGGAAGATTTTGGAAGCCAATATAGAACAGCCCAGAAGAAAGATAGCTACATGATTGTTTTTGCCTGGTTTATGGACTAATTTTTAGTTAGATAGATGCATTTATGTTGAGATTTTCGTACGATTAAGACAGAATACGTTGCCAAAATTATATTGCAACGTTACATATGGGAATGTTTAAGATCAAATCTATGCTAGTAGAGAATTATTTATTATAGAATTTATTGCCTATTGTCAAAACATCGCTGTAAAGTCTTCTGCTGGTGACAATTAGGAAGAATGATATAGCTGCGATATAATGTATGATTAGGTGCATTATATCTTCCCGTTATAATCCAGAATCAGGCTACGGGTAATAAGGCCATACATTAGTTCCACGTATGTCACTGGACACGCCCTAAATTACTCTCAAGGGTGAGGTTCGATTCCGTGATGCAGAGACGAACAGGAGAGTGAATTGTGAAATTGGCAGGAGCCAATTACCAACATCATGCTCGAGTACATGTGAAGCCTATCTTGGTGTCGTGGTTTACAAAGCGAAATTCACGGGTTTCTACCCACTCTGACCTCTTAAGCGGGACCATTCATATTTTTTACGTGTTTTTTGACAGGCTAGATTTACGAATTCGTCTCATGAGCCAGTTTACATTCCGCATTTGAATCAATCTACTTCTTCTGGTATTTATATAAGCGTAATTTACAACAAAATAAAAGAGGGGTTGAAAATGTTTCATATTCCAAAATAAATGTCGAAAATGTAATTAAAGCCTTGTTTCAATATAAAATTGTTTTTAATTAGCTTTTAATTAAGACATTTTTATTACGTAATCTATATTTATAATTTCTCTATATTCTTTTCTCTATTTTAGACTTCATGCAATAGTAATTATATAGTGAACATCCGCGTGTAAGGCAGACCCAGTAATTTCATTACCTACAATACGACAGCGTCTGTTTGAACAAATAATTTATATATGTTTTAATGAACCGTTTAATGTTTTTCGTAAAATATTTTTCTGTCTTCTCATGATTCTATTTTCGGTTGGCTCTGTTGAAGATCGTTTTCACTCTTACTGGTACGCCAATTCCGGCTAAATATACTGCAAGACAAGCAGTTGTGGTGGAATAAATTTTGCTACTCTAAAATAATATTAGATATAAATTATTTCACAACGCACAAAATTCATAAGAAATAATGCATTATTATTTTTATTAGTTCGTTTTAAAAAGAAAACCTTTTACAAAAAAAAATTCAGTTCAGAAATTTGTTACCAAAGTGCTACGAAAATAAAAATATTTTACGTAATATTGGCCTTTGTCTCGTCGCAATGGGTCGTTAACTACGAATTTGTATTTCCGTACACGTGGAGTCCAGGCGGTATTTCCTAAGAAAAGCACTTAGAATATGCCGATAAAGGCGCAATTTAAAAAAGCACTGCACTTATCCAATTCCACAGTCCGACCGAGGCCTTGAGGCTGTTAAACTGTCAATTGTTTTTATTTATTGTTCGCAATGTTCACATTTTAGTGATATGTTATCAATAAGGACACCTGATGTTCGCGAAAGCAGTTCTACGGTTTCTAGACTAAAGTATTCCACATGCACACATGCAATTTTCCTTTCGTTTTTGGCCACGTCTCTTTCTGAGAAGACATCGTGGTATTTAACGGGAGCAATTAGAATTAGGTTTCTTCAATTGAACGTCTGTAATTCACGAGCACACAACCAAGAAGTATAGCATTCAAACCATCCTCTCGCAAGAGTGGAACTAAAGATTTTTTTCAACACAGCAACACACAGGAACACCTTTAGCTAAAATTGTTTGTCCGCCTCTAGTTATGAAACACTTTCATGACAAAAGTGCAACAGAAAGGTGAATATTTATTTTCAAAACAAATTCAGAGGAATGCGAAACTTTTAATTTTATAACCTGTGTCAAACGAACTTAAAGAAGTTCAAAGGTTATATACATGACTACTGCTCAGATAGTTTCCTTGATTACCAGAATAGCTTAGAAAATATTCTTAAAAAAAAATCACTTTTTACCTCATTTGTAGTTTCGATTTAATTTTAGAAATGACATACAAATTTAAAACACCCAGAACATAAATACTCATTGCAGGAGAGACATGTTTCGGACTTTAAATAATGTGCTTCATCTCATTCTCATGACATTTATAAAGGAAACGCTTGATTGTAGCATCCGGCAATACTTGGTGTTTCTACGCGTAACATCGTGACGTGTTTAATTAGATTAATTAGAGCTTTCTTTTATACTTCGCGGTATGTTTTAGATTTTAGTTGCACTACGAGTTTCACTTTATTTTACTATTTATTTTCACCTGTCAATAGGAGCAAACTGCAATTCAGATTTGCCGTGACGGACTATTGTTCTTTTGTGTAGATTCACAACCATCGCTGTTTCTTTTGTCTCGTTCGTCGATGTGCTTTGTTGTTGGTTTCAAGTCGTTTATCGTCAAACTGCGTCATAATATTTTGTTACATATATTCGTTGTGACATAGTTACAGTTCACCAATCGATCATACTCGCAGATTTTTTATGTACAAAGACTTGTACGGTGCGCCAAACATAAACTCGTATTTTTTTTCTGTATTCTGACTTTTTCCTTTGTTGTTTTCTACATATATTATTTTGATGAATGGACAACTCGTATGCAGATATTTATTCTAAGGTAGGCCCTATGCATTTGTAAATATATGCTTTGGTTATATCAGATCGATATTCGTTTTGCGTGGTTTTGTAGACGTTCATCTGCACGCCATTCTCTCCATCGGGCAGGTTAGAATGGATTGATGGAATTTTGGCTCTAACTGGAGCCTACTGCTCTACCCGAAATACGTTGACATCGTTGGAGGCAGCCGAAAAAAATGGGTTACATGGAGGATATGATGGATGTGGGAGAGAAGTGGAATGATAATAAAGGAGGAAACGGGTTTACCCCAAGAAAGCCCTCACAGTACGCCAGTATCCGCTACTCTCCCCACAAAGAAATCCCTTTCCGAATAAGGCCGGGATTACGGTGACTTCACGTTTCACGTAACACGTAACCAGTAACACGTTCACGTAAGCTGGCCATGCCTTGACTAATGTGATTCAAGAGGATCTGTCACGATCATTTTAGATAACGTGATGGGAAAGATTTCAATGTATAGCTTTTACGTGATACGTAATACGTGACACTGCACCACATCGCTGACAGATCTCGATAGGGATGATTTTGCATTATATTTGCTTTTCACAGATTTTGTTTTTACTTTCGCGATGCCTTCTGCTGAAATTTTCAATTAATATACCGCATATACAATTTTCTCCCGGAAATGAGGACGTAATAATAATAAAAGTCAGGCTAAGATTACTATAATACATTTTTTTAATTCGTAAATATTTAAGCAGTTTTACATTGCCACTGTATATTATAATTGTGTTTCCTTGAGGTGTAAAAATACTTGCAAGAAAGAGGAAATGTTTTATAATTAAATTTGCAATATTTATTGGGCCTAATTCATGAAAAAATACCATTTAATTTTCTTATCAGATCAAAGATTATTACGTATGAGTAATTTCTATATACAGGAAAATAATTCGGTTATGGAGGTTATCCCACTCTCGTAGCTGTTTTCAAAGTTAATATAAATTACAAACGCCATACTTGGCCTGTTCTAGCCACATCAATGTTACGACACAAATACGCCCGTAAACACTGCATTTTCACAGTTTTCAATCTGAAAAGCAAAAATTCCTATCCCCATGATTTTGATTCAGTACACAAAGATCACGTGCTTTCTTGAAGTATCATAATATACCACCCAAAAAGCCACTGAAGAGCCAAAAAAACTGGTACACCTGCCTAATATCGTGTAAGGCCCCCTTTCCCCCTCCCCTCCCCAACGAGCAGGCAGGAGTGCCGCAAGTCGACGTGGCATGGACTCGACTAATATCTGAAGGTATGCAAGAGGCAATTCACACCATGAATACTGTATGGCAGTCCACAAATCCAATCTGCGCCAATTTGAGAAAGGGTTACACGTCTGTCACGTTTAACGATTCTTTTCAGTCGTCGTTTGTCCCGTTCTTTCACGAACCTTTTTCCGGCCGCAGCGATGTCGAAGATGTGATGTTTTACCGGATTCCCGATATTCACGGTACACTCGTGAAATGGTCGTACGCGAACATCCAAATGTTATCGCTACCTCGGAGATGCTATGTCCCATCTCTCGTGCGCCGACTATAACACCACGTTCATACTCACTTAAATCTTGATAACCTGCCATTGTAGCAGCAGTAGCCGATCTAGCTGCCGACCACATCGCGTTACTCTGATTGGTTCCATACCTCTGTTACTTGCACACGCACGCATATACCAGTTTTTTTGGCCCTTCAGTGTACATATACGTGAAGGTGTAGCCTGATGCGTGTTTCATTGCCGACCCCCGGAGTCTGTATTCGAACCGCGGCCACTCGGCGGGGGAAGCCGCGTGACCAGTGGCGTGTGGTGAACCGTTGCAAGGTAAGCTGTGTTTTGCTCTGTACGATACATAATCGTTTGCTAGTTTTTACACATCGGCCGCTTAAACGCAGTGGTGCAGTTGACGTTACAGCACGTGTGTACAGCACTGAGCAAGAACCCGCTTACATTCCAACTCTTCACCCGTGACTAACCAGTAAGCCAGTCATAAATATTTTGCATGGATTCATTCGTCTTTATAACATCTTCACTTGCTGTGTATATATTGTCGTGATTATATAGTATATCAAACATCGGCAATGAAGAGAGGCATTTTTAAACTATAATATTTGGTGTTATTTCGCGTTCTCTTTCTGGTAGAACATGAGAGACATCACCCGGACAAACTTCAATAAAGAAATTCTCCATCCCATTCTCTCTGATAAGAAGTAATTATAATTTCTTCAAAAATAATTCTTTAACTTTAAACAGCATTAAGTAGAGACTGCCGACAAATTAAATTGATTACTCAGGAAGAATATTTTACACTTCAGCATATGGTGTCTTTTAGATATAGGTTGACTATTTTTAAAATTATCCTTGCAACGGGTAATGATTGAATGAAAAACTACTTTGAACGTTTGGCCTTGCAGGGCTTTTGAGCATGTCGCAAGCAAACAAGAAAACCCAGAATACATAATAAATCCACACCAATATAGAACACAAGACAACATTTTCTTATGTCTGTTGACAACGGTTAATATAGGATTTTTTTAGCCTACTTTCCCAAGGAAAGAAAGGCTTATGAGATCACTTTCGTGTGTGTATATGCATGTGTAGATATCTGTGCGTGTTTTGTCCCACCTTTTCAATTTCTTGAACACTTCAATCGAATTTCACCAAACTTGGTACACATATAATTCTTAGTAAGGACATCTGAATTTTATAGTTTTAAACCACGTGGGCACTTACTTTCAAAATTGTGGCCATTTTTTTTTTTTGGCTGGTATGTCATATCTTGGGAACCATTCAACCGATAAAAACCAAATTTTGTGTGCTGGCAGACGAATGTGTAAGCATCAAATTTTGAGATGAGTATTGCTGTTTTTTTGACATTTTGCAAGAAAGCACTAATTGAAAGAAAATACATTATATCTCGAAAACTATTAAACCAATTATCACCCTAATAGGCATGCGAGCAATACTACGGCAGTGCATGCAAACGTAATGAATTGAACTTGATTATTTTTTTATATTAAAAATGGTGGCCATAAAATTTCTTTTTAAGTTTATTTAGTATAACTTCTATACCATTCAACCAATTTCAACCAAATTTTGTATACTGGATGTATCTATTATAAGTATCATATATAATAACACATAACCACTTTTTCGGCCATTTTGTAAGGTTGCACCATAATAAATAAAATTATTATGTCATAACTCGGTAAAGAGTTAACCGATTAAAACCCAAATTTGGCAAAGAAGTAGTTCTGATGCATATGGTGTTAAGTAAGATGTTTTAAGCATGTCAAACAATTATTTTCAAAATTACGGCCATATAGCCATTTAATCTTGGAATGCAATATCGTCGAAACAATGAAAAAAATCCTAGATAACTTTTTATGCTGGCAGTAAACATTACAAATATCATCAGTATCTATATGGAACATCCTTTGTCCGCCATATTGTAAGATAGTGCCAGGCAAATAAAATTAAGTTTTTATGTTATATCTCAGAAAATAATTGTCTAATTCCTATCATATTTGGCCAACAAGTAGAACTGAGGCATTTTATGTAAAGTGGTATGTTTTAGCATGCAAAACACTTGTTTCAAAAATGGCGACTATATAGCCTTTTTTAGCTTCGAATCCTATATCGTCGAAACCATATTATCAATTTCAACTCAACTTTGTATGCTGTCAGTAGATATTACAACTATGAACTGTAGGTACATCGAACATCTCTTGTCGGCCATTTTGTAAGAAGCGCCGAGTAAATAATATTTTTTGTCATATCTCGGGAAAAAATTGACATATTATTTCCAAATTTGACAAATAAATTGTACTGCAGCAGTTGTTGTTAACTGGTATATTTCATGTACGTCAGGCACTTATTATCAAAATGGTGTCTATATAAATATATTAGGTCAGCGTATTTTATTAACGAAACAAATTCCAACTTAACTTTTGTATGCTAGCAGTGCCTATTATAATAATCAAATTTGTCTATGCAGTGCCTCGTTTCTCTGCCATTTTGTAAGATAGCCATAACAACAAAAATAGTGATTTTATCTCGTATCTCGGGAAACAATCAACCCATTCTTACAAAATTTGGCGAAGATGTTGTAGGGTGATAGACGATAATAATAAAAATAATTTTTTATAAGTAGGACACACTTATTTTTAAATGGTGATTATAAAATCATTTAATTTTGTGGGCAAAATATATGAAACTACAAACATTTTTTTTACTTAACTTTGCATATCGGCAGTATACAATCATTGAAATTGATACTACATTACATATTTGCCCTCTATTTATGAAGATCGTCACATTCATATAATGGAGGTATAATGCAGTGTCTCGTGGACCAATCAATTGATTCCCACCTAATGTTACGCTGGAACATTAAAAATAAATTAGTACCAAATTGTGCACACCATAAATGCTACGGAAGACTATGCAAACTTTCATGATTTAACTGGGTCAGACAACGATGATCAAAATGGCGGCTTCATAAATCATTTAGGTATGTTTGACGTATAAATTAAAAAATTTAAACACATTCAACAAAAATTTGTATGTAGAGAGTACACATTATGTAACTTATATTTCATGGTGGTATTCTCTACTATGGCTTTTCCAGAATGTTGTATTTATTTTACTACAGTTTTCTTTTCAAGTTATTATTACTCTATTTGACATTATTATTGACATAGAGATTTTAATTTTCAACACACGTGTTATGTATTAATAAAATTTAATAATATGCAAATTTTTTTATGTTTATTATATAAGTTAATGCGCGTCTGTTCTTTCAAGTTTTAAATATGTGTAAAATGTTTTACTTATTTTGACATGCAATTTTGTGCAGTTTTTCATGGTTGTGTCATTATTTAAATTGGTACATTAATATAATTTTAATAAATTGGCAGCACTGACAGTACGAAGTTTTTCAATGATGCATTTTTGAACGCAGATCCCAGTTAAGCCCTATATTGGAAAGGTTAATTGAAATTCCTATGGTTTTAATGAATGTTTTCTTGTAGCTAGAAGAAGATTTTCTTAGATGACACAGAGGCGAAAATTGTTTTAATGGCCGCAGCAGTGTTCATGGAACAAAAGGAGAGGGCAACAGCGAATATTTAATCAAAACTCGGGAAATTGCAATTGTGTATTTCGGTCTACAGAAGACTTGGTATCCAGAGCTAGTACCTACCTCAAGGTTCCGAGATGGTTAGACGTGCTCCGGCTACAGACCTGATGTTTCTGCAGGAGGTTGATTTTATGTCGCCAAGAGAGAATTCCTGCTAGTTTAGGCCCTGTGTTGTTAACTATCAAATATCTTATACTTATTCTCTGGTGATCTCTAGAAAGCTATTAAACCTTTCTCCGTCACTTGCCTACACACCCGCAGTGTCAAGAGTAATCATGTTCTACCGATAAGGAAGTGAGTTAACCAAATTGTCTTTGTCTTTCATTTATTTTTAATTCATGTGTGAGAGAAAACATTTTTTGAAGACACTATAAAGCAAAATTAATTACTACGGAGCCAGTCTGCCACACTCTTCAAATCTAATTTTTTTTAATTCAGAACTTTTTTTTTAAAGCTACATATTTTGTCATAATTTTAAACTCGATGAAATATTTTAAAAGCTCTTCTACATAAGTTTGCTTAAAAGTAAATCAAATGTTACTGCACCAGATGTTTAGTGTTATTATTTTTTGGTTGTAAATTGAAACTTATGGCAAGGGCATTTTTTTAGTGTCTTCTTGTTAAGAGTATTTTGTTAAATGCAAGTGTGATGTCAAGTTTGGGACATAGTACGTATAGTAGGTGTCATTTGGTACATCTCTCACAATACATAATCTCTCACAATACATAAAAATGTTCAGTTTTATTCCAGGGGAACGTAATGTGTTACAACAGTTAACAACTAACAACATTACAGTGGGTACTTTTAAGTGCAAACCAATCATGGGACGTAAAAATAGAGAAACACGTTAAAATTTTAAAATAAGAAGTATCGTATATAGAGCGTTTTTTTCTTGCAATTTTGTATGATAGCATCATATAAGGTAATAAAACTTTTTATGCCATATCTCATTGACCAAAAAACAAATTTCCATCGAATTCTTCACACCAGCAGCGCAACGGTAGGTCATGTAAACTTAAATATTTTATTTGGCTCAGTCAATTATTTTGAAAATAAAGGCCCTATAAATATGTTAGGTTAGCAAAACTTATCTCAAAACGTTATACTGATTAACATTTGTCTCACTACTGGTCCTACAAAAACCATTATCATCCAAAACCACTTTTCACGACAACGTACATGCATACTCATACCCAGAAACCACCCACATTTCCACATTACCAGAGACAGGCTGACCAGTTGATAACTTCATACATGTATGTGGATAGTTCCCCCGCCCACACCTCTGGTAACTCGCGAAGTTCTGCACTACACGATACTTCTACAGATGTTACGGTAGAGTACAGAAATTCAGTGTTCACGTCTACGCCAAGTGGCAGTACTGTGTAAATGGCTGTTAATTGTTTTATTGCATATTCAACATTTTCATGGTGTATTTCGTTCTCATGTGTTGTAATACACTGCACATACAAAAGTAGTGTTCCACCATTCTTATCCTTGCATATAATGTAATTTCAAAGAATTATACATTAGTGTCCTTGGATACATATCAGCAGCAAATAATGTAGTTAAATTACAATTATCAACTAGGTTTATCGAGTTTTGGTTTTGTTTACTTACTTTTATAAATTCATCCTTGGGGGTAATGTAAATAGCTATGCACGTCTCTGGAATTATTATTCCCAGTGCTTGTGAAGATAACGTAAATTTCAAGTCTTCCATGTTTCGTCCTGCAGCCAATTAGCGAAGTGTAGCAAGGATACAGTGTTCGGCAGGTACTGATTTTCTCATGTGTACATCTTGCTTTGATATATGGGGTGTCACGCGTTCCAGTAAAAAGTTAAACTCATCCTCACTCATTCTTAAATAATTTTGGTAGTCCTTCACGTTACTGTCTCTCAGCAGTTTCAAAAGATTAACTTGCGACCACGTCTTCCTTGCACGCGACCACTCCTTGGCCCATTATGATCTCCTGTTTTCTTTGGAAAACTCTCAACACATCCAAAACAATCACAGCAGCTGCCACTTTTGAACAACTCATCCTACCGCCTTCAGAGAGAATCTGTGTCAGACGAACCGTTATGGCGATTCCCCGTTCACTGTGTGTAGAGGGTATCGCAGCCCGAACCTGGTTCGGCGATCCAAGTTCGGTGATCCAGGTTCCCAAGTGTATAGGAAGTTTAACAGTACATACGCTCTCCGAACCAAAGTTCTGAGAACCGAACCACCCTACCAACGTAGACGCGCCCCGCAGCTCTCGTACATTACCACAAAGTTGAATTTGTTCATTTCGAATGAATGAGTGAAGAGGTTTGGGAGGCACAGAGTAAATTAGATCACAAATTGGTTGGGGGNTTCCACATCAAACAGCACATCTTGGAACCACAAATTAAATCGGGTCTGAAAAAGTTAAGAATGAGAATAGCTAAATATTTACGTTTCAAGACTTTTTTAGTGTCACTCGCTAAACAGAATATACTTGTTTTCAAGTAATGCGTCTGACCTCTTCCGCTTAAAATAAATCTAGTTCATCCTATGTCACTGGTGCATCGAATGAAATGAAGTTTGTGTTTACGCAAATAAACATAAAACTATAAGCTGTTAGCCATCTAATAAGTAATTTTGAGCGCCCTGATTAAGATATTATTTTCTACCCATTTTGTTATCCTTCTGGTGATTGTAAAGTTTACACTTCTTTGGACATTATCGCTTTATTCATGCGCATATTATTTGAAACTCTAAAATTGTTACGAATGCAATTTTGTCACGGAAATGCTAATTCTTATGCTAATGTGCGTAAAACAAACAGAAACTAAATTAATCCCATATGCTGATCATAAATTTAAGCATTACGTTATTAATACAACTTTAGAACGTGTAACTACTTAACTTACTGCAAGCTGTACGTAATTACTGGGCGCATGCTGGTAGGTTTATAGTTGGAAATATACAAGATTATTATGAAATCCAGGCAAAAATATGTTGATATTATACTTAATGGAAAATGGGGTATACAACATACTACAATCTATGTCCTAACGTGATTATTAATAGATAAGATATCTCCTTATAATAGGTAACTAAAATTAGTATTTTGCAAAATGTAACACACTACGTGAGACGAAACAACAAAACTCACGAATGCGGTTTTCGGTAAATGAAATTACATACAGGGTCAAGTTAGTTGCCACAAAGTGACTATTCGTAACGTGTGTATGGACAGAAGTAATTAAACTATATATGTTGTTTCGCCTGGAAAAATACATTTGTTTCAACGGCATTGGAAAGTACGTGCAAATAGGAATTCAGTGATATAGCATATGCAATGGAAAGTAACACAGAAATTACAAGAAATAATGTGCAAATATTATTAAGTTAGGTTGGGCCGGTAGCATGGGACAGTGGACCTGTACTCACAGCTGTAAGCAAGTAACACGCGCCGTGACTCATCCTGGCGGGACCACTTCCTTATAGCAGAGTAGCGCTTACCTTAATGGGGCAAGGGGCACGGAATGCCATACTGGGCAAAGGAGAGCACCGCAGCGGAGGGAAGACGGGCAATGTGAGTGCAAGTCTGATATCATACATTACATTTTATTCAGATACTAATGTGATTCAGGAGATTTGTTTCCTAGTCATTAACTGTAATGAGTAACGAGCGCGTACTGATGCACAACAAAAAGTGAACAAACCAACCTAAGAAGAAATACAAACGCATCTGCTTGAATAGTACCANACGGAATGCGATACTGGACAAAGGAGAGCACCGCAGCGGAGGGAAGACGGGCAATGTGAGTGCAAGTCTGATATCATACATTACATTTTATTCAGATACTAATGTGATTCAGGAGATTTGTTTCCTAGTCATTAACTGTAATGAGTAACGAGTGCGTACTGATGCACAACAAAAAGTGAACAAACCAACCTAAGAAGAAATACAAACGCATCTGCTTGAATAGTACCAAAGAAAACAGCTATGGTTGAAACGCTTCACATTAGGTCTTTTCACAGCATGTGCTCGATGTGTTTAACATCGACAGTAACACACATCTGTAAACGTACATGTGGCGAGCGACGAGCAGCCTGAAGTGTTTCTGGCGTAATGCCTCTGCAAGCTGCCACAATGCGTTCCTGCATGTCTTCTGACGTCGTAGACAGCATGTTGTACACCCTACATTTCAGTGTTCCCCACAGGAAAAAATCTAGAGATTGAGGCAGGGGGAGCAAGCTGGCCATATTACTGGACCACCACGCCCTAACCACCGGTTTTGAAACGTTTCGTTCAACACTTGCCTCGACACCAAAGCAAAATGCGCAGGACAATTATCATGCTGAAACCACATGTCACGATGTATGCCGAGCGGTATGTCTTCCAGAAGTGCCGGTAAGGTCTCTCTGGGGAAATGGTCGTACGTACAGCCGGTCATTGTCCCGAAGTATGGCTCAATGACGTATTCTCCAACGATTCCACACCACGCGTTCGCTTCCCACTGTCGCTGGTGCTTCATGTGCCGGACCCAACGCGGATTATCCGTCGCCCAGCCGTGCATATTTCATAAATTTACGCGCCCATGGTTTGTGAAGGTCGCTTCATCGGTAGATAGTATGTTCTTGAGAAAGTTTCCTTTATCCCTTACAGACATCAGAATAAACCTACAAAACTGAACACGCTGCTATATATCACCTTCATGTAATGCCTGATGAAGAGCCACGTCATATGGATGGAATTTCCGTTGACGCAGTATTCGTAACGCACTTTGTTTGCTTATTCCTACGAACCTCCGACGTTCCCGCGTTCTCAAGCAGGGTTCGCGTCGACACGAGCCCACACATCGTGTTGATGCGTCTCGCCCGTAGAAGTCATTCGTCGAAGTCGTGTTGTGGAATTCCAATCGCCTCGTGACAAGAGACACGTGCAAATTCTTAGTATAGTCGGTTCACGACTGGAAGAGACTTTCTTGAAGCCCTGCTAAAGATTTACTTTCAAGCCCATTTCGTATNCATGTCGCTAACGGCTAGGGTGTTTTTTCAAAGGTTGATTTTCAAAAGTTTCTTCCAGTCGTGAACTGACTATATCGTTTACCATGCGATGGGCGTCCGATTGGGAAACCTTTTACCATACATTTGGACTGCTTGCTTGGTATTTCTGCCACATTCACCGTAAATAAGTAAAGCGTCCAGTTTTTCCTCATTCGTGAACTTCATTACGTAAGTACAGTCGCACACTGCAATACCACTTAGAGTAACAGATTACGGGAACAGGTACTGCGCTGCTATTAGGAAGCGGTCCCGCCAGGATGAGTCACGGCGCGTGTTGCTTGCTTACAGCTGTGAGTACAGGTCTACTGCCCAATGCTACTGGCCTACCTAACTTAATAATATTTGCACATTATTTCTTGGCATTTCTGTGTTACTTTCCATTGCGTATGCTATATTACTGAATTCCTCTTTGTACGTATTTTCCAATGCCGTTGAAACAAATGAATGTTCCCAAGGAAAAAAAATCATATATATTTTAATTATTTCTGTCCATACACGTGTTACAAATAGTCACTTTGCGGCGAATTATTTGCCCCCATACGTAATTTTATAAATATTACAGCATTTCGTTATCGGTAACTGTTCCGGCAATTTTAGGGATGTCTACGTTAGGCATACACACAAATAATACTGTAGTTTCCTGTGTTCCATTGTGAGGTGCATAACGTTCAATGCTGAGCTAGCACCGATGGCCCCGCTGCGAAGGAATGTTTCTTCATTTACGCAATACACGAAATTAATAATTGTTATGAAGGTTTTATTACTTCAGTAAAAATCAGATATGACATTACCGATAACGTAATTAAGGCTGTAGCTGCGCACGCAGGATTTACAAGTTTAGCCTGTGCGTATGGTCTAAGTATTTTGCACGGATAACAGATGTCCCTAGTAATATTGTGCTACTTCACGTCTTTTAAAGAGAATTTCCAATATTTTCTTCCTTAAAACTGGCATTTACTAGGATTTGTAGTACATGGCGAACTAGAGTATTTTAAACACATATTTCGTTGGCAGATAAGGTTTTTGGGCAGTTTTATAAAGTTAAATGAACTATACACAAATTCGATTAAGAATTCAAATTCCGGACGGGCGTGCAATGGGAAAATAATTTACATAATTCGAATCAGCCACGCTCAAATTCATATTACCAAAATCAATTTCCATGCGGAAAATGCCGCGAGATATATATTGTTTTAAATTAAAACGAGTTGTTTTAAAATTCACAGATAGGCCATGTTTTGCAATATACAGGCTGAAAGGTATGTATGTGCCTTCTTTTTAATGTTGAAGAGTAAAATCATTTATATTAAGATATGTGTGAATGTATGGTTGATCGGCTACTAGAGCGTCTCGCAGGGACACGTTAACATTTTGGTTGGAATATGATGTTCTCAATTTGAGAAGTATACACGTTCCTAATGAGTCCGCACCAACACGGTTGTCACTGTGACGTTATAGCTGGTTAGGTTGACACTGTTGTCACTGTGAAATTATAACTGGTTAGGTCGACACTGTTGTCACTGTCACTTTATAACTGGTTAGATTGACACTGTGGTCACTGTGACGTTATAACTGGTTAGGTTGACACTGTTGTCACTGTGAAATTATAACTGGTTCGGTCGACACTGTTGTCACTGTGACATTATAACTGGTTAGATTGACACTGTGGTCACTGTGACGTTATAAGTGGTTAGGTTGACACTGTTGTCACTGTGAAATTATAACTGGTTCGGTCGACACTGTTGTCACTGTGACATTATAACTGGTTAGATTGACACTGTGGTCACTGTGACGTTATAAGTGGTTAGGTTGACACTGTTGTCACTGTGACATTATAACTGGTTATATTGACACTGTTGTCACTGTGACACTGTAACTGGTTAAGTTGATATAAGTGCATACTTATTATGGCTCTGAATTTTTTTGGAGTCTGAAAATATGCTGTAAGCACAATGCACGTTAAAGTATGTATTTGGAGAGCTGAAAGAAAAATATCAGTTTTTTATTTATCACCTCCAGACCCAATTTAAGGCTTGGCTTCAGCTATTACGTAAAAATTCTTCGATTTCGTGCCATAATTTCAGTTTGACAGGTATTATTAGAATTTTTTGAATATAGAAAATTTACATTTTACTAGTTGTTTAATACTTTTGTATCTAATTTTGACTGTGTGTTATTTCATGTTAGCAAAAAGGTAGAAACTTGTTGATAAAATATAAATATTTCCCGACATTTTACAACGAAAACCTTACACACAACGAAATTTAAGCACAAAAAATATTAAACAACTCGTAACATGTATATTGTCTATAAGCCTACATTGTGAGTTATTACTCTGAATTGGAAATTATCACACGGAAAAGAAGAATTTCTGCAAAAGAGATGAAGCCGAGCCCGGTTTCTAGTGTTGCAAATAAGAAATATTTTGACGTGTGCTGTACTTTAAGATGACACACAACTTGTCACGTTAACACTACCAATGCTCGGCTGTACTGTAGAACTAAGAACCATTCATAACCTCGAGAAACAGCATGGTTTGCAAATCAGTTATCCACAATGAAAATAATTGGTCAGTGGGCCTCATAGTGTAGAGTATTAACCAAAAAAAAACCCCCTTCCTCTAGTTTATGCGCATAATTGTGTTCACCCGATGTGAATGGGTCAGCCCTTTCAGGCATGGTGGTGTACATATATTGTACGTTGTACAGGAAGTGAATTTAATGATGTGCACTGTACGCAGCAGAAAACGGCATCGAATAAGACAAGCCCCTCACATGGCCGGATACATCATTCGTTATTTTTACTATATTCCGTAGATGTATAAACCACTGCTGCCAGTAACAAAAATTCAAACCAAACACATTTATATCAGTTTCGACATACGACAAAGCGTTATACTAGTACACTACAAACACTACATTTTTATAATAGATTTTTACGCACTGACTCCCGCACTGAACGCAGGCTCCGTGCTACCTAATTATGTGCGGTTCGGCACTGTCTAGTTTTGATTGGGGGAGGGACCCACCTCGGCCCTCCCCTACCCGCCCGCTCAGGAGAACTCGCTCAATGCTCTGTCGCTCGGGGGGTCGGGGGAATGATTGAGAGCTGATCTGACTGGCGTTACAAACCCTCCTCCTTTTCGCCGAAGGAGTCGACGACTTTATAAAGGCCAAGCAAGGATTTTCTGGTGGATTAAACCGGCTTCTCGGTCTACGCAATGAGACATTTGTAGAAGATTCTGTACCATAGCCAACGAGACTATAAATGCCCCCCCTTCCCCCCCAAGCCGGAGAGGGGCCAGTCATTGTGGTAACCATCAGGCAGTAGTGCGGTAATCGGACGAAATTTGGTTCAGCGTGGGACATCAGTGGAGAGGACGGACGACGGCGGAGGTAGCGAGATGGCGGAAGACGAGTGTTTTGCGCGGTGTGGACAGGGCGCTCGGAGAATTCTAGAACATTCCGGACTGGTGGAATGTGGACTGAATTAATGTGGGATTGTATTAATGTGTGCTATGGATTTTATTATAGATAGTGGAACTGTCAAACACGAACAAATAATTGGTAAAATAATGCAACAGGTTCTGAAACACAGTTTATTGGGACTGATTTTAGTAATCGGATTGCATTGATTTCTTTGAGGTGATTGTGAATTGTATTGATTAAATTGATTAAACTTGAATAGCGGGCGATAGTAATTTATTGTGAGATATTAAGTAGAGAGTTCTTTTGCAGTGCTTGTAAATAGATTATGATATTATATTAACACTTTTATTTAATTTAGACATCAATCTCTTAAAGAACCTGGCTAAGCCCACTAACTTAGAGAAATTGTAACAATAAACTTGAAAGAGTTTCTTTTCGTCTGAGTCATTTAATTTCCCTTTCCTGGCATGTATATTTGNAAGCTGCTGGATCGCCGCCCAAGTTCAGGTGGCTACACACCGCCACTCGGCCCCGCTGTTCCGCACCGCCGCACCCGGAGCAGTTCTGACGTGGAGCTGCAAAGGCGGACCCAGAGCCGGGGTCACAAGGGGACGTGACCGCCCCCCCTCCTATACCCTTTAATTAACATGGAACTGTGCTGTAAATGTAATGTAATAATATTGGACTTTTTTTAAATATAGCCTCTTCTCGGTTAATTGAGCACTTTTGAAATCAACCTTTAAAACATCTCACTGCCCCTACCTGCATATATTTTTACAGGCACACTGACGACATGTGCCCAGTAAAGTTGGTTAAGACAAATTATTTATTTTGCTNACCTGCATATATTTTTACAGGCACACTGACGACATGTGCCCAGTAAAGTTGGTTAAGACAAATTATTTATTTTGCTCTTAGTAATTTTTCATGCATACAAGTGTAACAATTAACACATTTGGTTAAAAAAAATTTTTTTTTTCTAATACTTTCTCAGTTTCTCATGAATAAAGTGACACCAATGACAAAACTAGTTTCACGTATGGTGAAAGAATATATATTAAAAATAATGATAACTACATGCAATTACATGTTCTCTTATATTTCGTTTCCCTTGCACTCTTTCTAAATTTTTTGCCCCTTCTACTCGATTTCACCTCCTTTCAGNACCTGCATATATTTTTACAGGCACACTGACGACATGTGCCCAGTAAAGTTGGTTAAGACAAATTATTTATTTTGCTTTTAGTAATTTTTCATGCATACAAGTGTAACAATTAACACATTTGGTTAAAAAAAAAATTTTTTTTCTAATACTTTCTCAGTTTCTCATGAATAAAGTGACACCAATGACAAAACTAGTTTCACGTATGGTGAAAGAATATATATTAAAAATAATGATAACTACATGCAATTACATGTTCTCTTATATTTCGTTT
>NQII01001148.1:45203-84070 GCA_002778355.1 Clitarchus hookeri | reverse complement strand
GGGGGGGGGGGGCTGCACCTACCACCACCACTTAGCACGGCCCTGTTTCCATACCACGAATCGAACGTATTTACCTACACCTGCACAACGGGGAAATATGGCCCCACACCCCAAGCTGAATGTCGAAATCTTCACCTAAGCTGTGGACCGGTATGTCTGTTGTAACCGCACACACGCCATCAGATTTGAACCATGAGAAACGATATGGAACGTATCAGGTTTGTTGTATGCCCGTGTTTTTCCATACTTTCGTAACTGAGTCTCGGCCGATGTGTACGCTTGTAATTGGCCAAAGATTTTGTTCCCTGAAACATCGCATTTGTTTAGTCGTATCACACTAAGCCTGACTTGGTAAGAATATCTCTATTTCAACCAATGGAAAATGACCGAACTGTTACTTTCAAAAAAATTGTCTGGGAATTCAGTGAAAACACACTCGTATTCTTTAACTTTTCAAAACCATGATAATTTCCACTGACGTGTTAACCAGCTGTGCTACTGATCTACTGCTGTGGTAGTACGTAATACCGGTTGCACGTAATATTTTCCTAACACATGACCCAATGAAACCAATTAAATGTAGGTACTTGTAAAATGCAGTTTTCATCCATTATGGTACCATTTTACGAGGCAAAGTAAATATTCAAACTTTCCTTTCGTTTTCACGTTTAAAATGGATTGAACTTGAAGTGATAGCGTTGATACATAATATTTGTATGTAAAGTCCTTATGTCACAATCGGAATAAACTAGAAACAAAAAAAATTGCATAAAATTTAAAGCTCAATATTTTTGTGTTATGTTATTGAATACAAATATTTTCACTTCGAGGTTAACATTGTCTTGGTTATTAATTTGGTAAGGTGACAGTGTGCAGCTAAATACTACTGGTATGAATCTAAGTCAAAAATAAATATTTTATTTTTTTTAATTGCTTTAAATTGCACAACATTAACAGCTAGTCTCAGAAATATGTTTATTTCTCGTAATGATTTAACTAAATTCAACAAAATTATTATTTAATTCACCGCACGCATTTGGCTGTGACACTTAATCAATCAGTGACATTGTTCCCCTAAGACAACTAGTTATTTCCACTAATTCTCGGTATAGCTGTTTTCATCAATTTGTGTTATTAGGATCACTTTAACAGAAACCCTTGAAATAAATAAAGCAAATATGAAGCATTTCGGAACATCAAGGTGACAAAATGAAACGTTATTTATACACTCAAAACTCCAGGAATTCAACAAAAAATATGCATATAATATTTTGGTTTAAAGAATCAATAGCAATAATATTTCTGTTATTAAAACACAAAAACAGTAATTAATACAATAACTCTAATTATCATCACCATAACCTTCAAAACCATCATCATCACCATCAAAACCATCATAATCGAAATCACCATCATCACCATCACCATCACCATCGCTATCACCATCACCACCACCAACATCATCACCAACACCATCATTATCTCATCATCACCATCCCTATCATCACCATAACCATCACCATATCCACCATAATTATCATCACCATCATCGCCATCACCATCACCATACACACCATCATTATCATCATCACCATTATATATCATCACTATCATCATCACCATCATCACTNACCATCATTATCTCATCATCACCATCCCTATCATCACCATAACCATCACCATATCCACCATAATTATCATCACCATCGTCGCCATCACCATCACCATACACACCATCATTATCATCATCACCATTATATATCATCACTATCATCATCACCATCATCACTACCACCATCATCATCNTTATCATCACCATCATCGCCATCACCATCACCATACACACCATCATTATCATCATCACCATTATATATCATCACTATCATCATCACCATCATCACTACCACCATCACCATCGTCATCATCAGCATCACCATCACCATCGTCGTCATCGTTACCATCATCGTCACCATAATTATCCTCGTCATGGTCATCATCATAATTATTGCCTTTATCTTCACCTTCATCGTCACCATCACCATCACCATCATCATTTTCAACACTATCTCAATCGTCATTATCATCATCACCATCAGCACTATCACGATTATTATCGCCATCACTATCATCAACACCGTCATCATCTTTAAACCCCAAGCTACGAATTTCTATAATACATATAACTTCTGGGCTTATTTTTCTGCCTTTTCTCGGTGCCAGTGCCCTAATTAAATAAATTACGAGTCAGAAAATATTAAAATTATATTCATTAGATCTCGGTTAGTCGCCTCCCTGTTTGACTTGTGACATCTTATCTCCTGGAACCTGCGAAAATCTTTGTTCCAAGCTTCCATGGCCTTTTCATTTAGCATTCCTTTCAGAAGCAAAGCGACTTCAATAACGTGCGAACCATGCATTAGAATTTTGCACAGTGCAGGAGGCATCAGATACCACGAGTACTCATGGACATACAACCACGTTGTATCAAGGTTGTGTTGCCAAAAATATTGAGCGCTGATAGCATATCCACATGATAATTGCGCAATATCATATCACATTGTTATATCAGAACATCAGAAAGTCATGTGATCAATGACGAACATGCGGGACCATCGAAAAAACTACGGGCTCTATTTACATCATTCATTGTGCCTTGACCTTGTTTGACAGTATTAATAAGGAGGCCCATCACTCGTCGGAAACCAGACTTTATCACTATCTTCTTCTCCTCCACCTCAGCTATAAATTTTTGCTTCACATGCCATGACCGTATCTCTAATCTATAACTTACATTGATCAACCACTCAAGAAATTGTATGTAAGCATGAAGTTTCGATAGCTCATATTCCAGAGCTTGTTCATTAACTTGTCTCTTCTCCATGTTATCTAGATCATTCATGATATTCTAGACTGCTCCACACAAATTGCAGCGTTGACTCGATGCTGTCCCTTTTATTACTGAACTCACTTCCCGTAAATCATGGTCATCAACATTTGGTGTATGACAGACAATTCTTTTTGTTCTGCTAACAAAATTTCAGATGGAAGAAGTACTTTTATTTGCGCGTTTATCTATTGTACTCTTTTTTGATAGCCTCTCTGGTCTCTTTCTGAAATTCCTATTTAAGTGGGCGACAAAATCTAGTTGAAGATAGACGCGGATTCTGCCAAATGATTACATTCATCCCAGAGTAAACATCCTTGCAGTACATTTTAAGAGACACAATAAATGCCACAAGTAAATTACTATCTTCATATACACTTTCCCCAGTCACTTTTTGTTTATATACATGGATCGGTTGCTCCCATAAAATCCCCACTAAGATATCTAAACATTTTTCACGGAATAATTAAGTGCACTGATCATATCTATCTGGAGTAACAAAATACGAGAGGAAGAAAGGAAGAAAGATCCATAAGCTCCTGTAATGAAATTTTGGCTTTCGATTGTTTTAATGATGTTCGTAGGGTCGAATTTTTTTTTTTACAATTTTACCGGTTTATAAGATGGATGCAAATTCGCACCTCTCCACATAGCGTGACTTCGGAATGTCTGATATGAGCTGCGAGATAGGTCAGTTTCAATCATCAGGAACAGGACTTCTTGAGGAGAGTGTGGCTTAATTTCCGTGATTTGTTGCAGCAATCTCAACGTTTTTGCAATTTTTGATGCACGTGTTGGTGTTGTTATGAAGTGCTTCACTTAAGAGCCTGGCTTCCTCTTTCTCGCCACCTGCATGCAGTTTCATACCTGCAGAGAAGGCGAGGGCTGCAGTTGAGAGAGACGCTCTGAGCTTCTCTGTATTTCTTCTCTTGCTGCGTTCACAGCTGCTTTCGAATTTATTCGTTCGGCGAACTCCTGAGTACAAAGAACAAATATTACTATGCACTGTTATAATTTTTTGTACATTGGCAAAGAAAATGCTTGCAAACCCAATTGCCAAAGGAATCCTTTGTAAAACAACAAACGTTTTATTGTATATAATACAATTACATACTAAGTAAACTTACAATATATATATTTGTAATATTACAGTTAAGTTATTTTTTCAAATACACTTGTAAGAAGCGAACATTGAAATAGGCCTATATACATTTTTAAACATTCTCTCAAAAAAAATTGTTTATCAAAATGTTTTACCAAATATTTTTCTTTATATTAGATATATATAAAAATACCCCGATAGCCAGGGCTCAAATTCGTGACCTCTGGTATTATAACCCATAACCTTAACCACTACACTAACCTGTCTTACGAGTAAGCAAACAGCTAAAACAGTGACTTGCGAAATATAATGTTCAACTGTTAGTTATTTCAAGGAGGGGTGCACATTTGCTCGTTTTTTTGTTTTATAATTACAGAAAATAAAATTTTTATCGTAACCTTCGTAGAAATTTATTACGGTCTGTTAGTTGTAGAAGAGAGTGAGTGGTCAGACACTTGAATACGAAAAAAAATGCCTCTTCGGTAAATACGTGTTAACTCCAATTATTTAATATTAATTTTTCAATATTACGTTATTCGCACACGCACATTCACATTTATGTCGGCGCACACTGCGCTGTTCCGTATCCACCACTGCAGTATCACGCACGCTGACGTGCTGTCTAGCAGACGCACGCATTCGCTGTTTTCTCCGGAGGTGGCAAAGGTGGCACGTCATCTTTATATATATTGTAAGGGAATTTTTTGTTTTTTTATTTCTGTTAGCGTGGTGCCAAGTGGGGCAAATATGGTAGGTCTGCGAACGTACAAAGGTGTATGCAGAAATCGACCTGTACATGAAACCAAAAGGAAAATAAGATAATTATATAAATTTATATTGTTTAACTATCTTACAAACATAATAATAGGCAGTTCTTTGATGGCCAAACTTGATAATTATATCACGTTGTCATCAAAGACCATAGGACTACGAGTCATCTGAGACTTCGGTAGCTCGCAAAAATAGCATCTATATGATACACCTAATGTGCAGGCTCCTCACTGCTAAAGGGAAGGAGCAAATTCGTTATTTCTTGTAGTTTTCACTGCCTTAGACATTGCAATACACGGCCATGAATAGTTCAAACTATAATTATAACTTATTTTTTTGGGTGT
This sequence comes from Clitarchus hookeri, assembly GCA_002778355.1. Taxonomy (NCBI): domain Eukaryota; kingdom Metazoa; phylum Arthropoda; class Insecta; order Phasmatodea; family Phasmatidae; genus Clitarchus; species Clitarchus hookeri. Next base: position 78,969 of record NQII01001148.1, on the reverse strand, counting down.
TTGTTCAGGAAAGTGGGTGTTTCGCCTCACTGTGCGTTGGGGTGCGCACACCTGTCTTGCTGACTCCACCTCCAGTGCTTGGGCCAGGGCGTCCTGCATGGTGTGACGTGCAGCCAGATGCACTGCTTTGTCGGCTATGGCATCGATGAAGGAGCCGACTGCGATGACGTCGCGCACCTCCTCAGAGCACCCTTCCAGAGATAGGTGGGAAAGCCGCACGATGTCTTGCCATAGCTCCTGCAGTGACTCCCCTGGTCGCTGAGTGTGACTTTGCAGTTGGACATGGTGGGCATGTCGCAGGTACCGGTCGCCGAAACGTAGTTCCAAGGCCAACACCAGTGTGGGGTACTCCAGTCGATGTCGCTCTGGCAGAGACTGCAGTATGCTTAGTGTGATGTAGTAAGCCCGCTGTTCGACCGACCAGCCATTCAGGGTGGCGAATATTTCAAACTGGTGTTGGTAATCCCGCCAAGAAGTCTGGCCTTCGTAAGGGGTGGGCTTAATTCAGCCACCTTCAACCCCTCTAGCTGCGCGACACTAATGCCGGAAATATGCCGGCTATCCTCCAAGCTTGCTGTGTTGGTGAAGACTTATACTGTTTCCCCACTTTTATCGGCTGCAGGTGAGATAGTAGCGGAACTCACTTGCTGAAGAAATTCCTGCCACACCTCCTTCAATACTCTCATTTCCTGGTTATTTCGTTCTCGACACGATCACATTCTTTCATTTACAGGACAATCAGATTGTCAGTAATAGTTTCTCCGTGATTCACTTTGAAAGAGTGTAAATATTAATCTGCGACCACCTGTATATCAATATATAAAATGTATCTAAATTCGATCGACAAACTTCGGCTGCAGGATAATCTCGAAAAAATTAATTAAAACATATATAGCGACCTTATGTCTTAAGTGAATCTTAAGGGATGTACACATATTTGAAACTTGACCTGAATCACTAGGTTTACTACAAATACTGGATAAAATATTAAAGAAGGAGCACTGAGTGTGTGTATAATGTGTAACGTTTATTGTTACATGCGGATTGATAATCCATCTTTAAATCCGAAGAAAACAACCACGTATTTGATATTAAGTCGAAATAAGGGATGAAACCGTGATTATTTATATGAAATGAATTGGCGACAACGACAGGCACTGTGGCGTGTGCAGTTCTTTGTTCCGTTAAATATTATCAAATATTTTTAATAAACTAGTACTTCGTGCCCTACTTCAAATATGCGTATCACTCTTAGGATTCGCTTTACACCATAGGTCGTATTATATGTTTTCACGTTCATTTTTCGTGTTNAAATATGCGTATCACTCTTAGGATTCGCTTTACACCATAGGTCGTATTATATGTTTTCACGTTCATTTTTCGTGTTTAACCTGCGGCTAGGTTTGTCTGTCGAATTTAGATACATCCTGTATATGCATATATAGGAAGTTGCAAAATTTCATTCCTCACATCTGGAGGATGAAAACATGTTACATGGGCAAATGTTTCCTTTGTTTACTACANGGTTGCAAAATTTCATTCCTCACATCTGGAGGATGAAAACATGTTACATGGGCAAATGTTTCCTTTGTTTACTACAGCTCGTAATACATAATGTACAGTGTATGGCTCACAGACTGGATCATGTTACTGTGGAATGCTGTAGCAGCGTTCGTTTGCTTGTTGCACGACACGTCACACCACGACACTACACCTGGAACAGTAGGAACTGCACAGGAATTAGTTACACATGCGTGAATACTTATCGTTGGCACTAAAGGAAATCTTCAAAATGCCTTCCATCAGCACGAACATATGCATCAACTCGCCGTTGCATTGACTCCCGGATGCGTTGATGAATCTCTGGAGTTTTCCTGATTGTTTCGCAGCCCGCCGCAATACGGTTACGAAGGGTGTCCGCATCGTCCACTCAGGCTGCATACACAAGTGCCTTTAAATGTCCCCACAAATAAAAGTCTAGTCTATTCAAATGAGGTTTCCTCGGTGGCTGGTATGAGGTAGCCAATTACAGCTGCAACGGCATTCCACAGTTATATGATCCAGCCTGTGGGCCATACACTGTACATTATGTATTACGAGATGTAGTAAAGAAATGAAGCGTTCACGGACCTATGTCCATAATATATTCTTTCATCCTTCAGATATGAGGAATGTTTCCCTGAGGTATTGACATGCAATTTTGCAACATCATCTATGAGCATGTTGTTTCAGACCAAATGGTACAAACGCCGTGAGACGATTCTTTATGCAAAATGGGGCATACAATATAATACTACCTATAGCCTAAAGTGATTATTAACAAGGAGAGGTAAAGGCTGTTCACAGAAAACTACACTTTTGAAAGCCTTGCTAAATTTCTACTTTCAGTCCTTTGGTTGCGTATATTTCCACGTTCCTATCGAAATAAAAACTGCTTGATGACTTTAAGCTGTTATTTACATCAGCTAGCTTATCATGTCCACTGCATATTCATTTAATGAACAACAAAAAGTAATAAATATTTTAACCAGTACTATAAAAAACGTACACGTTAACTTCAGTAAATAATATTGGTTTGTGAACATTTATTGATGTTCACGATTATTTTTCTGTTAACACGTATATTAACGTAAAACTGTGGCCAACACTTCCGAGGACATAAGAAAATGTTTGGGTTGTCAACAGAAGAGCAGAAGATTTAAACATTTTTTACTTCTTCCTGTTATAAAAGTAACGCCAAGACATTTCAAATGTTCACCTATAAACAATGTTACAGCTGAAATGCTCGCCCATTAAATAAAGGCACGTCATTTTAGATTAAACGGTGTATTTACTCCCTCATACAGAATACTTGCCACATTCAATCATTAATTGACCTAAGAACTGTGTTTAACAACGTTGACGAGTAGAATAATACATCACAAATTAATACTTTAATACAAGGCTACACACAAGCAAATGGCGGGCGTTGCTGTTACATTACGAGTAACAAAANTCACAAATTAATACTTTAATACAAGGCTACACACAAGCAAATGGCGGGCGTTGCTGTTACATTACGAGTAACAAAAACACTTCTCATGAAACTCGATGGCTGAACAGACTTGATCCAAATCTTTACATCGCACTTCCATAGTTATATTTGTCACTCGATGAAAGTTTCGTGAAAATTCGTCCAGTCACACAGATTTTAATGTATATGACACTAAAATTNTATATTTGTCACTCGATGAAAGTTTCGTGAAAATTCGTCCAGTCACACAGATTTTAATGTATATGACACTAAAATTTGCTTAGGCCTACTGCTTTGCATACGAAAAAATAATAATTTTTTTTTTGGTTTGAAATTTAAACGCCTTCACTGATATGAACATAACTTCCCCACAATATTAAAAATTCAATACTCAGCCGATGGCAACGTATTTCATGCAACTGCATCCATGTATTTAATACGGAATATAATTTTGGCCTAAATTACGGCACTTACCTTGCAGGTTAGCCAAAGCTAGAAGTTCCTGTTTTATATCTGTGCTCATAAAAAAATTAAACCGTTTTGAAAAACTGTTTTAACATATTCCATAACACTCAATGAATGTTTCACGTGCAGTATAAAGCATTTTAATGCTGTTACTGTTAACTCTACGATCGATAGTGAGGAATAGCCTAACTACTAAATAACAATTATGCGTGTATTTAAGATTTCAGAATTGCAACATGTATCGAAGTTTATTCAAGGTTTAAAATGTAAACCGATTTCAATTGCATGAAGCAGCACATTTTCCAGGTTGGCATATCATGTAAAATTTTAAGAATTTGTGGGACAAGAAACTATCTAAAAATACAGCATAAAGCAATAGCAAGCAATGCCACTTTAATCAAAATATGTATACAAGTGTTTTATTTATTTAATACTTTAATGGTTCTTTATTTCAGAATTTACAAACTAACATTTACAATCAAGTTAGTCGTATACCATTGTTTTTTGACACACGCGCGTTAACTGAGGAAAAAAAAATCGAATACAAAACAATGAACCAGCTAACTTGAACGTTGCGTCAGCCAGGTGATGATGTGAAATTGTTAGAAACATAAATATGTAAAAATCACGTCAAATGTTATTCTTATTTGCAAACAATTAAAATAAACTGAATTGCAGGCGACAAAACTTTTTAACTTTACAACTAGTAAGACGTTAATAAATGGAACTACTTCTCGTAGTTCGCTGCCAACTTAACTCTGAGTAGTGCCGTCATTGCTTTCGTTAAAATATATGCAGTTACCGGCACTGATGTTTTTCATAGGTCGATTTCAAGAGGGCTCACATTATCGTGAACCACCTATATGAACCCTCAATTCAAGAGGTTTGGGGATGTATTTATCAACATAAATTAGAAAATACGCCACATTAAACAACACATTTTTGTATATTGTATATGTGGGCAAAGCTATTAAGTGTGTGCATTTTTGTTTGGTTAATACTATAATTCTAACATGAGTAAAATTGGACGTGGCCACATTGTAACGTTCGAAAATTTGTAACTCTTCATTTTAATCGATATTTTTTCGACAGTTCGATTACTAACATGTTTACAAAAACAAAATAATAATTGTCTTGGTGTAACGCACTTAAACAATCGGTTTTCCTTGAAATTTATTTTTTATTTTTTTAACTTTTCAGTTATATCGACTTGTAGCTATGCAAACTGTGTTAATGAAGTTAAGTCGTTTGCCTACAGCGTGGGCGCAGTACAAAATTACCTAATCCAGTACACTGCTGTTGAGTCGGCATTTAGGCCCCGTACACCGTCTCGGTCACACATGCACCGAATGACANTTACCTTGCAGGTTAGCCAAAGCTAGAAGTTCCTGTTTTATATCTGTGCTCATAAAAAAATTAAACCGTTTTGAAAAACTGTTTTAACATATTCCATAACACTCAATGAATGTTTCACGTGCAGTATAAAGCATTTTAATGCTGTTACTGTTAACTCTACGATCGATAGTGAGGAATAGCCTAACTAATAAATAACAATTATGCGTGTATTTAAGATTTCAGAATTGCAACATGTATCGAAGTTTATTCAAGGTTTAAAATGTAAACCGATTTCAATTGCATGAAGCAGCACATTTTCCAGGTTGGCATATCATGTAAAATTTTAAGAATTTGTGGGACAAGAAACTATCTAAAAATACAGCATAAAGCAATAGCAAGCAATGCCACTTTAATCAAAATATGTATACAAGTGTTTTATTTATTTAATACTTTAATGGTTCTTTATTTCAGAATTTACAAACTAACATTTACAATCGCGTTTGTCGTATACCATTGTTTTTTGACACACGCGCGTTAACTGAGGAAAAAAAAATCGAATACAAAACAATGAACCAGCTAACTTGAACGTTGCGTCAGCCAGGTGATGATGTGAAATTGTTAGAAACATAAATATGTAAAAATCACGTCAAATGTTATTCTTATTTGCAAACAATTAAAATAAACTGAATTGCAGGCGACAAAACTTTTTAACTTTACAACTAGTAAGACGTTAATAAATGGAACTACTTCTCGTAGTTCGCTGCCAACTTAACTCTGAGTAGTGCCGTCATTGCTTACGTTAAAATATATGCAGTTACCGGCACTGATGTTTTTCATAGGTCGATTTCAAGAGTGCTCACATTATCGTGAACCACCTATATGAACCCTCAACTCAAGAGGTTTGGGGATGTATTTATCAACATAAATTAGAAAATACGCCACATTAAACAACACATTTTTGTATATTGTATATGTGGGCAAAGCTATTAAGTGTGTGCATTTTTGTTTGGTTAATACTATAATTCTAACATGAGTAAAATTGGACCTGGCCACATTGTAACGTTCGAAAATTTGTAACTCTTCATTTTAATCGATATTTTTTCGACAGTTCGATTACTAACATGTTTACAAAAACAAAATAATAATTGTCTTGGTGTAACGCACTTAAACAATCGGTTTTCCTTGAAATTTATTTTTAATTTTTTTAACTTTTCAGTTATATCGACTTGTAGCTATGCAAACTGTGTTAATGAAGTTAAGTCGTTTGCCTACAGCGTGGGCGCAGTACAAAATTATCTAATCCAGTACACTGCTGTTGAGTCGGCATTTAGGCCCCGTACACCATCTCGGTCACACATGCACCGAATGACANCCTAATCCAGTACACTGCTGTTGAGTCGGCATTTAGGCCCCGTACACCGTCTCGGTCACACATGCACCGAATGACAATTGCAAAATGACAGTATTTACCACTTGCCTAAACGTCGACTCAAAAACAGTGCACTGGACTAGTTATTACACGAGTACTGCGCCTGCGCGGTACTCAAGCAGCTTAGACTCAGTATCTCGGGCAACGTTTCTAGCTATGTACAGCTCTTGTAGTATGTTCCTTCCTTTGCAACGTGTTCGCTGTTTCAATGTTACTATACAGCCTGTTCACAAACAATCACCGGCAAACTCCCTCAAGTGATAATAATAGAGAATTTTACACATTACATTTATCATAACTCGCTTCCTGAGGACGGTACACACCTGCATAGGTGGAGATGAACGACAGGTTTATTGCGAATAGACTGCTGTTGCACTCGCCTCCATTGCGATTGGGTACACCTGGGTGACAACCTACATTTTTCCATAACCCTTTACTTATGCACACTTGTAATTTTCTGTAAATGTGGATGCCCAAGTAAATTTTGCCTCTTGTTATTCTCAATAACCATGTCGCTCATCTCCACCTCTATGGGCGCGTATCATGCTTAGGAAACGAGTTAGGCTAAATGTCATGAATATACGTTTGGTCAGTATTTATATGAGGAATTACTTGATGGAGTTTGTCGGTGGTTTTTGTGAACAGGTTGCGTTTCACCTGCCCGAGTTTGAAAACTACCAGGGGTCTCCGAATTAGCTAAATAATTTCTGAAAATAAAATTATATGATTAAATAAATTACCTGTATTGAAGTAGGTAGCAGCTTTTAATTTAAACTATAGTGTTACAGTTATAATAATTTTTAATTTGTATTATTTATTCATTGTAAAATCATTAAAAACGAACGGAGTTTGCACATGCCACTGGTTAGCGATGCTCATTTTTCTGTGCGGTCGGAGTTGGTGCGGCTGTTTCATCTCTGTGCATTCACTTGTTCTGTGACGACACGTGGTCGGTGTTTTGAGAACGTGTGCCTAGCCGGAGTCGCGGTGAGCGGTGGCGACCCACCTGAACCTCGGCATGAGCTGACGGCTGCACGGGTTTTGATCGGGGGGACGAGGGGCGCCCGCCGTCCCGTGGAGACGGAGGGAGGGTTGTGGATGTAAGGGATCGTGACGTAACAGCGCCAATACCGCGCGAGCCGTTTCGACGAGCCGGTTCACTTGAACCCGGCTCAGATGTGGCTCAGCCCCCGCGCGTCGGTCAATCAGGGACGCCCCACTCTTCTCGCCTTTCTCACCTCTCAACCCCCCTCATGACGTGGAACGTAAACGAGGAAACCATCTCCGGCGTTCGCCCCCTTATCCTACCCCCCGAGGGGATTGCAGCGTGTTTGACTAGCGGGGTTCAATCCCGGCCTGGGTCAACCCTTAGTTTTTCGCGTATGGGAGAAGTGGTGGACGTTGATGTTGACAAGTGTATCTTCTCTGGGTGCTCCGAGATTTCCTGTCTTTGCATTCCGTGGCTGCTGTGACTCCACTTGGTTTCACCCCCATGCCATGGTCAATACCTCAACCGAGAAGAGATTCAGTTTTACATTTGCCATCTAAAACTGTCCAGTATTTTTTAGCGGTCTCTGCTTGCGAATGTCATTTATGAAAATTTTCGCATCCAAGTGCTGTTTTCTGTTTTACATTTGTCACAAATGACAGATTATGTCCACGTGCTGTGGAGTATTACTCNCGCATCCAAGTGCTGTTTTCTGTTTTACATTTGTCACAAATGACAGATTATGTCCACGTGCTGTGGAGTATTACTCCACTCAAGACTTTCCTGCTTCCTTCAGCCGATCAAAGTCTGTATACATCAGTGGTAAAAGTTCTCCCTTTCTCCCGCAAGCCAATCCTTTAAAATTTTTTAATACTAATATTAATTTTTTCTAGATTTTATTTTCTGAGCAAATAATTTAACGTTATATTTAATAAAATAAAAGTTTGAAAATAAAATACATGGATGATAAATTTTTTATACATGGATGTTTTATTTACACAAATAAAAAATTACAAATACACATAAAATACGAAAAAAAAATTTCTAATTTAATCTACGAGCCAAAAAGGTGTCCGTAAAAAATTATCAGCAGTCTTTGTCGTTCGATCTGACGCAGTACAATGGCAATGTTCGAAGTGACTTCTTCCAAGATAAAGTCGGCTTTGGACGAACCCATGTTGGCGGTAGCAGGTGACTTTACACGTGGATTTTTGCATGGGCACATTTCAAAGTTCGATGCATGTTCCCCATCATTTTTAAACATCGAAGTGTCAACATTATGGCTGCAGTACGACCTTCGACGATAAGTTGGGGCCGTTTGAGTCGAAGCCTTGCTGGTATTGGTTTGCGGACCTGCGCAGTCCTGGTGGAGCAGTCAGGGGCGAGAATTTCGACAGTCGTAGGAGGAGGGTCGACCTTGCCTCGACTCAAATTTGCAGAAAGTTCCTGAACGTGGTCCACGGTTGCTGGAAGAATCGTATCCTGTTTCATGTGCTGAACAACGCAATTCGAAGGAGTACAGCAAGTTATTAACTGTTGAGTAGGCTCGCAATCACGCGGAGTCACTGAATATAACCAGTGGTCCCATCCATCACATTTATCTTCGTAGGTATGTAGTGATCCAGACTCCCAGAACGCCTGGATATGACAAGACGTACAAGTTCTCCGAGTGAAATGGCGTCATCTTGCTCCCACGGTTACTTGTGCTCTACTAGGCAGCTAATTTTATTTCGCGTTCGATTTATTTAGGTCCTTTTTTCGGCTCTGCCGAATGACATAATCTATATACGTGACTGTGACGTGATCAGGTAGCTTCGTATTTCACACAGCCTAAGATCACACTTATCCTGATACTCAGGCGAATTCCAGGCGATTTTTCCTATTGATGTCACTCACCCAGTACTTCCTACGTTGGGACCCTACCATGGTACTTGCACTATTTTTTACGNCGCATCCAAGTGCTGTTTTCTGTTTTACATTTGTCACAAATGACAGATTATGTCCACGTGCTGTGGAGTATTACTCAACTCAAGACTTTCCTGCTTCCTTCAGCCGATCAAAGTCTGTATACATCAGTGGCAAAGTTCTCCCTTGCTCCCGCAAGCCAATCCTTTAAAATTTTTTTATACTAATATTCATTTTTTCTAGATTTTATTTTCTGAGCAAATAATTTAACGTTATATTTAATAAAATAAAAGTTTGAAAATAAAATNGATTTTATTTTCTGAGCAAATAATTTAACGTTATATTTAATAAAATAAAAGTTTGAAAATAAAATACATGGATGATTAATTTTTTATACATGGATGTTTTATTTACACAAATAAAAAATTACAAATACACATAAAATACGAAAAAAAAATTTCTAATTTAATCTACGAGCCAAAAAGGTGTCCGTAAAAAATTATCAGCAGTCTTTGTCGTTCGATTTGACGCAGTACAATGGCAATGTTCGAAGTGACTTCTTCCAAGATAAAGTCGGCTTTGGACGAACCCATGTTGGCGGTAGCAGGTGACTTTACACGTGGATTTTTGAATGGGCACATTTCAAAGTTCGATGCATGTTCCCCATCATTTTTAAACATCGAAGTGTCAACATTATGGCTGCAGTNAATGGGCACATTTCAAAGTTCGATGCATGTTCCCCATCATTTTTAAACATCGAAGTGTCAACATTATGGCTGCAGTACGACCTTCGACGATAAGTTGGGGCCGTTTGAGTCGAAGCCTTGCTGGTATTGGTTTGCGGACCTGCGCAGTCCTGGTGGAGCAGTCAGGGGCGAGAATTTCGACAGTCGTAGGAGGAGGGTCGACCTTGCCTCGACTCAAATTTGCAGAAAGTTCCTGAACGTGGTCCACGGTTGCTGGAAGAATCGTATCCTGTTTCATGTGCTGAACAACGCAATTCGAAGGAGTACAGCAAGTTATTAACTGTTGAGTAGGCTCGCAATCACGCGGAGTCACTGAATATAACCAGTAATCCCATCCATCACATTTATCTTCGTAGGTATGTAGTGATCCAGACTCCCAGAACGCCTGGATATGACAAGACGTACAAGTTCTCCGAGTGAAATTGCGTCATCTTGCTCCCACGGTTACTTGTGCTCGACTAGGCAGCTAATTTTATTTCGCGTTCGATTTATTTAGGTCCTTTTTTCGGCTCTTCCGAATGACATAATCTATATACGTGACTGTGACGTGATCAGGTAGCTTCGTATTTCACACAGCCTAAGATCACACTTATCCTGATACTCAGGCGAATTCCAGGCGCTTTTTCCTATTGATGTCACTCACCCAGTACTTCCTACGTTGGGACCCTACCATGGTACTTGCACTATTTTTTACGNCTTTTTCCTATTGATGTCACTCACCCAGTACTTCCTACGTTGGGACCCTACCATGGTACTTGCACTATTTTTTACGGCACGGACAGTACTGGACGAAACTTGAACATCCTTTTCCCTTAGGTCAGATGTTATCTTGAAGGCACTTATTCTGGGTTCTGCTTGATAGCACGAAGGATACAGCGTGTGTATTGAGGGGGGAGGATTTCAGTTATGCCACGTTTGGATCTGTTATGTACTGATTTGTATATCCTAACACTATATATTATGGACTGAATAATCACACGAGTCCTGCCAATGGTACGTGACATTTCTGAAAGTGATTTGGTTTGATTGTTCAGCTTTATTATAAGTTTCCTTTCCTCTGGTCTAGTCTTTCTGATTTTCTTCTCCATTTTCTTGCAGCAGGTGTTCGCAGTAACTATTCAAGATTATTTTGCATCTACACCAGCACATAACAGCATTTTTTCCCGAATCTGCATCGTGAAAAATCACGCCTGCAAACTCTTTTCGAACGTTGGTTGGTATACCAAAAAAAATTGTCTATGCTACGAGATATATAACAGTGTTTATATCTCTGTGAAATGAGCATTCCACTCTTAAAGTAACTTGGCGTTTTTCGAAGCGCTAACCAAAGAACTCCGATCCGTTTATTTTCTCATTTTACAAAGGGAAGGACACCCATGATCGTCCGGTAGGTCGAGTATTTCCAATTCGTTTTTGCAAAAAAAATACTCAGCCATTTTTCCTGCTCCGTCCCCGCCACATAAATCGGTCCTCGCGGGTACTGCATCATCCAGTCGTTCATCATGTTTCCTACCTGATGATATGGAATCTTGCCTTCGTCCCAGCACAGTCCGTGGTAGTACTTGGTCAACCAGGCTATTGTTTTCTTGCTCTTTCCATCCAACTGTTTCCACAGATACGGAGGTTGGAAGTTGCGGGTTCGAGTCACACCATGACAATCCATGAATGCGATTTCCTTGAGCACGAAGCCGTCTTGGCTCCATAAACCATACAAGTTTGAGTACAATATTACGACTGAAATATAAATCCCCACTCCATGAGTATTAACGTGATTAATTAACGGANCCATAAACCATACAAGTTTGAGTACAATATTACGACTGAAATATAAATCCCCACTCCATGAGTATTAACGTGATTAATTAACGGATTATTTTTACCAGGCCGGAAAAACAATCGTACTAAACGATCCTATCGAGGAGTATCAAGTAGTAGGCTGCGGTATTCGCAGGCACATTTACCTAGGTGATTATTTCGATCCGAAGGTCAACCGTACCAGTTTGCACGCGCTCGTTCTGCTTCGATATATCGATTACCAGCAAAGGTACCATGTTTCGGAAATTTTCTGGGCTCAGGATGGGATGTTCCTCGCGTCNTTCGATATATCGATTACCAGCAAAGGTACCATGTTTCGGAAATTTTCTGGGCTCAGGATGGGATGTTCCTCGCGTCTGTAATACGATGATTGGAATTGTGAATACATATAATATGCATATTAAAACCTTCTTGGTCGAACGTAGTGTTCAGGTCGATATATGGGTAGCTTTACATGATCAAAAATATCTTTACTTCTTCGACTTGGCGGTGACCAAATCTAGACTTGTTGGCTCCAATACTCTGCTGCTTGTTGGTCTGAAGTACCCGTATGATGTAGAGCAGATATTTTTCGACTTTGTGATTTTGTTTGGTAGTGGACAAGGCTGGACAGGTGCCCAGGATCCAACTTCTGAACGTTATTTCGATCACTTGTTCTTTCTTGGCATAATTAATTAGCTTGGCACGTTCGCGTGTGCTCGGGGCCACGTGAGGGACAAACCATTATATGGGGTTCTAAGTAAGAGAGACGGGCTGCGTGTTTCTCCGACTCCCAACACGGCAACCAAATGCCATGTGGACAGCGTTAGCACCAGCTCCTGCCTAGGTCCTATTATTATTTTCTTAAAATTTTCGGCAAATCCCAGTAGCAAGGAGAGCGGAACGCATACTTGGAACCTGCCTTCGGAATAAACGGGAACGTTGTAGTCATCTTCGATTCCCCAGCTTGCCATCGTGGCTACGGAGAGATGGTTGGGCGTGAGTGATGGGTAATTTTTTATCGGGTTCTATGTACCACTCACATTTGTACATTTTTGTTTTCCCAGCGNCTGGGCGTGAGTGATGGGTAATTTTTTATCGGGTTCTATGTACCACTCACATTTGTACATTTTTGTTTTCCCAGCGAAATTCAGTCCCATCGTTTCAGTTGCCGGCACAAAGTGATATCTTCTTTTCGGAAATTTATCATTCCGTAGCTTTGGTCCACGATCAAAACAGCTACTTCGTGGATGATCTTTGCAACGATCGGAACGTAAATGAGCATTTTTGGAGATTCTAGGATTTTTTATCCAGGACCCATGGTGGGGGCGTACTCGTAAATAGTGCTGCTTGGTTTCCCATTCTAGTAACTGCGACTTGCCAAATTACAATTTATTCGTATGATNCGTACTCGTAAATAGTGCTGCTTGGTTTCCCATTCTAGTAACTGCGACTTGCCAAATTACAATTTATTCGTATGATTTTAACCGAAAAGATGTTGACTGCATGTGACGATACATTTTTTTTATTCTGCTTCGTACACTTAGCTTTGAACCCCAGCATGGACCTGATCTTGCCCGGTTCCTTGAAATCTACATCTTTGGNTTTGAACCCCAGCATGGACCTGATCTTGCCCGGTTCCTTGAAATCTACATCTTTGATGCAAAGCATTTCAGCCTTTAGGGTATTCGGATTACCATGCAGTTGGAATGCAATATCGTGTGGCAACGATTTCTTTATGAAATATACGATATCCTTCTGCTCATATGCTCCGGTGGGAATGGCGATTTCCTTCGCTGCCCCCATAAACGAATAACAAAAACTAGACTTTTATTTTCCCCGATGTTGGAAATGGAGTTGTAAGTTTGGAAATATACTAGCCCCACACACAATTCCTCCTCGATTTCTAAGGCAAAGTAAAAGCTAGCTCGCAGATCGGACGTTTGACCACTCAGAATGATAGACACCGACATACTGATGAAATCGACATGGCTCACACATCTTTTTTTTCGGNGGACGTTTGACCACTCAGAATGATAGACACCGACATACTGATGAAATCGACATGGCTCACACATCTTTTTTTTCGGTTTATCACTGGAAATCTTGATTGATTAAAAACCGTAGACACTATAGTCCATAGTTCCACATGTTAGGCTTCTGCTCCATTTCGTAATTGTATGTTAGTTTGGTATATTTCAAATACTCACACAATTCGGGTAAATGATGCAAATCCCCAAAACTATCATAATAGTCTCCATGTGTACCCTATTTGCCACCCAGTATGTACAGAGCCCGCCTGTTGTGTCCAGATTAATTATTGCACATTCGTTTCTCTTGGGTTTAGGGGGCAAAGCATCTATCATAAACACCCAGCGAAAATATCGTATCTTCAATTTACGCACAAACAGTTCCAAATCCACTTTTGTCAGTGGGCAACTTGGCAGATTCACTTTGATTTCCTTCTTCAATTTTTTCCTATTTTTTTTCTCCAGCAATAGATCTTCCTCTTCCCCGATACGGGTGAAAAATGTAGAGCCCTTGGCTGTTTTGTTCCCATGGCGATAGCTTCCAATTTTCTGTAATGGCGGCGGGTTTCCTCTACCTGTTTTCGATCGTTCGAAGCCCGCTTCAAATTGCTCAAAATATTCGTGACTCTACCGGCGATACCGGCCAGAGCACCGATTGCAGGTATCAGTGCGGGCAGGAACCCTCCTACCTTGTCCTTCCCTTTCCTCTTGNACCGGCCAGAGCACCGATTGCAGGTATCAGTGCGGGCAGGAACCCTCCTACCTTGTCCTTCCCTTTCCTCTTGGTCATTCAAGGGCGCTGCGATTGCCTCTTGCTTGCACGTAGACCCATGACTAGTTTAACTTTGGCTTTCATGATGTGTGATACGCCCCATGCGGCTACCTTTCCTCCGTGCCCGACGTCTGCCGATTTTCTTATTCCGTCGGCCCTACGTGCCGGCAGTCTGTTTGGCTGGTGTCTGGTTTCAAGATCCTTGTACTGAGAATANTTCTTATTCCGTCGGCCCTACGTGCCGGCAGTCTGTTTGGCTGGTGTCTGGTTTCAAGATCCTTGTACTGAGAATATGTGATGTCGTGCTGCTTGCATGCTTCACACAGGGCGTTTATGCCAGTCTCATTGTATGACAGCCTCTAAGATTGCCTTGTTCCCAGACCACAGAACCTGTATCCCGGAATGTGAAGTTCGAACGGGAAATTATTGATGAATGAATCGACGAACCCACTTCTGTATTTCGCTTCCTTTACCTTACAGCGAATTGAATTAAACAGAGGGAGAAAACTATATATATTCTTTTTTATAAAGTTTTGTTTCAGTATAATGGATGTAATCGAGCAGGACATTAGTCTTCTTGTGTGGATCACCAGGGAAGATGCCGAAACCGAGTACGAATCACGTCACGGTGTCCTGTTGCCTAATAGTGTTGCAAGGCCTGAATTGTGGGCCATCCAGGTGTGGGAAAATATGCGTCCTATTGAGCATGATGGAAGAAAGTGTACATTTTTTCTAAATTACTCCAGAAACCGAAATACCAGCGATTATAGTCGGTTCATGACTGGAAGAGACTTTCTTGAAGCCCTGCTAAAGATCTACTTTCAAGCCCATTTCGTNTTCTTATTCCGTCGGCCCTACGTGCCGGCAGTCTGTTTGGCTGGTGTCTGGTTTCAAGATCCTTGTACTGAGAATAGGTGATGTCGTGCTGCTTGCATGCTTCACACAGGGCGTTTATGCCAGTCTCATTGTATGACAGCCTTTAAGATTGCCTTGTTCCCAGACCACAGAACCTGTATCCCGGAATGTGAAGTTCGAACGGGAAATTATTGATGAATGAATCGACGAACCCACTTCTGTATTTCGCTTCCTTTACCTTACAGCGAATTGAATTAAACAGAGGGAGAAAACTATATATATTCTTTTTTATAAAGTTTTGTTTCAGTATAATGGATGTAATCGAGCAGGACATTAGTCTTCTTGTGTGGATCACCAGGGAAGATGCCGAAACCGAGTACGAATCACGTCACGGTGTCCTGTTGCCTAATAGTGTGCGAGGCCTGAATTGTGGGCCATCCAGGTGTGGGAAAATATGCGTCCTATTGAACATGATGGAAGAAAGTGTACATTTTTTCTAAATTACTCCAGAAACCGAAATACCAGCGATNTTCAAAGGTTGATTTTCAAAAGTCTCTTCCAGTCGTGAACCGACTATAGCATGGGTACTGCAGCCATAGTTGGTGTGGGTTATTTCCGCTGCAGCGAAAACGAAAAGGTGGTCCTTCCAAACGAAGCCCTTCCAAACTCTATATTTGTCTTCAATTACATTACCTGCGAAATAAAATTGCATTCAAGAATACTTTAGCATGAGACGGCATGTGAAAATGGACGGTGTGTTTCTCAGGCAAACTTATTCGCGCATGCCGAAACAGTTGTTCCAAGACAATGTGAATTTCCTCGTGCTGTTCCACATGGACGTCACTAGTTCAGGCCTCGTTTACGATGATCATGTAAATACAGACATGACACTTGCAGAATTCAAAGATATGAGTTATTTGTTCTGGAAAGACAAGTTCGGTACATTGGTGATCGTAAAGGACTGCTCGCTACATAAAGGCAGGTACAGGCGTGGATTTGATCAGTTTATCCTACGAAGGAAATCATGAGTCATGAAAGCATTTACACATTCGGCGGCATCGATCGCCACGACGACCTTGAATGTGGGCAGAATCGCTTTGCCACTGCACGCAGAGAATTTGTCCCTTATCGGTCGATAATTGGAAATGGTATAAAATGAAGTGGTTGAAAATTTGGTGGCGGTCGACAAACGTATAGTGGCCGTGGAGGCGCGGATAATCGACCTCATCAACATGTCGAACGCGCAGATACGTCATGAATTTAAGGACGCACAAAATTTATTAATGTCCAAACAGGCTGCGAAAACTGATGTTGCGAGGCATATCAAGAAGATATTGGATACGTGTGTCGGACACCTCAAAAATATTTACAAAACAATTTTAGAAAATCGCGAATGATTTGTTATAAACAGGCGATGTTGATATTTATACATGTACGAAACGCCTTTGCCACTCAGTAAACGTTGGATAACCGAACCGAATAGGTGAGCGAACTTCAGCGAGCGATCTAGGCGTTACATTCCAAATAGTTATTTTAAAAAATAACTTAATGACCATTTAGAATCGAAGGGAGGAGGCTATCAAACCTATTACCCATTACCCCTGGCTAGACGAAATTAGAAAAATACCAAGTGATGGGGACGATGCTCGCATTGAAATTAAATGTTAATTAAATATGGAAAAATCGACTTCTATGCATAAACAGAAAATAAGCCCGGAATTTCTCGAATCGGAAGAGGGCATCACAAGCGACGTAAATGATTAGTCCCTGATCGATTTGCTGTATGCGCGAGAACGGAAACCAACACAAGAACTTGGGCCTGAGGCGGGCACTCTTTTATCTAATTACATCGCTTCCTACTTTGAACATAATCCCAAAAAGACTTACGGTTTGCAGAAAAATGGTGGAAAAGGTACCTTGGAAATAAGGAAGTTACATTTTTTCCCAGGGATGTACCACAGATCGGCAATTGCAAAGTGAAAATCAGGCAGGGATTGAACGAACTTTTGTTTCGTAGGCTTCCTAGACACTACAGCGAAACGGATTTGTGCAAGTACCACCTTTCGTTAAAGCGAAGTCGCTCATATTACGTCGAGGATAACCCTGCGTCACATCAATTTAAAGACACGGCGCAAGACAAATTCCCCATTATAGCCGAACTGTTTCCTAGGGTACGTGAAAGTGGTGGTTCGGGTTTGACTCAGAAAGGGCTGGACGATACTTCAATCTGATTTGATCGAAATGCGAGACTTTGCTCGTGTGAATAAAGGTCACCATTGCATTTTGACCATTATCGATAATTTTTCCAAGCAAGCGTGGGCCAGCCGTTCAAATCAAAGAATGAGTGTGATGTCGCGAAAGCCGTGGCGAGCATATTGCGCGAAGACGGCGTACCGAAGAATCTCCATATGGAGGATGGCAAGGAATACTTTAATGCATCATTCATTGCACTATTGAACAAGTATGGCATAAATCATTATTCCACATACTTTGGACTCAAGAATAGCATCGTCGAGCTTCTATAGAGGATGCTCAAAGCTAAATTGTGGAGACATTTCACAGCGAACGGAGACTACAAGTTGTTGGATATACTTCCAAAACTCGCAGGCGACTACAATTCTACTGTTTAATCCACCATTCACATGAAGCCAGAAAATGTGAAAAGCGACTCCATGCTTCAAGCCATGTATGCTATTCCGAAGAGACGGGACCCACGCAAGCCTAAAGCCAAGATCGGTGACTTGGTGAGGATTATAAAATACGTGGAGTTTTCCACAAAGGCTTCCATCAGAACTGGTCTGCAGAGCTGTACAAGATGTTGCGTATACTAGACTCATACCCACGCATGTATTACGTCGATGACCAACGCGGCGAACCCAACATTGGCAGATTTTACACCGAAGAGATCTGGTGTACGAGATTTCCTGACGTTTATTTGACGGAGAAGGTGCTGAAATGTCATAATCGTCGCATGTAGTAGCCGTGACTGGGGCACTCCAAACGTGATGACTCCTGGATCGCCAAGAGAGACGTTTTGACATAAAAACCTGCTAAAATTTTCATTTAATGTAACCATATATTTTCTTAAAAATATAATAACACATTGTATAAATGTTGGGAAGTACGTTGTTTCATTTCCATCCCTGTGGGACACCCAACGCCTGCGGAATTTTATGTATACACCCATGTTTTCTTGATTTATTCCCCAAATGTTTAAGGTTGGAGTAAAACTATGAAGTGTTTAATACACACACACACACACACACACACACACACACACACATATATATATATATATATATATATATATATATATTGGTACGCCTGGGTGTCTCCCTTAGCACCTTACGAAACATTTCCGCAATCCGGTGGAAATATTTATGTGCAGTCTGAAAAGAGGACATTATGGTGTTCCCTTTATCTTTATATGAAGTTGGAGGTTTCGTCAGCTGGCTTTTGAACCTTGCCCTCCTTAACAAAAAACCGTCCACCAAACGCCGACAAATGGGGCTGCCATACAACAGGGACCGCAGCCCGGCGGCCGTTTGGCTTCGTACACGTCAAAATTCACACTGCCGGGTGCAACGAGTGTCGCCGCTAGCGCTACCTGCAGGTGATCACTTGATTCACGACGTCGCTACTCCTTAATTCGTCCGCTTCCCCGAGCGTCGGCGGAGTTGCAAGACGCACAATAACGAAGATCAGAAACAATTAGAAGACTATTTTTGGTTCCATACGCATGCGTCTATTTAAATAAAGAACTGATTATGAAAATACCAATGTTACGATATTTATTCCCCGGAAGAGAGAGGGTGTTAATTTCTGATGTATAAATTGCCAGGCTGGGGTCGTCTAGAGGCATTCGGCTCCCGCCTTCGTCATCATGCATTTCAGATAAGTATTGTATTAAAGAACCCTTCTGGTCAAAACTAATATTGACATATTTTGCTCCATATTTTGCGTTAGGTTTTCATTAAAGAAAGATTTTATAGGCATGATTGCCTATGTTTATAACTATTTCTTGTAAAGTTGAAAGAATTCCATGTGCCACAAATATTTGGAAGAAGCCACGAGGCTTGTATATAATGTAATCATCCTAAGGTTTGATTATACTCGCGTGAGGAACTTTTATTAAAGCTTTTGTAATATCATGTTGGAGCACCATATTTATATCACTATTTATACAGCTATTTTTGGTATAAATTAAGGCCCAAAAATGTGTTTAAGGAAAAAAAAATTGTTTTTAAATATAAAATTGTACCTGAAATATAATTGAAAGTTCTATATAAGAAATATTTTACTATATAAAATGAAATTAAGAAACTTTTCTTGTTTCTCTGGGTGTATAAAATGGTTCCTGTGTCAAAGTATCCGAGACTTTCTCCTATGCCTTTAACTTATTCTGGTTATGGATNTGGGTGTATAAAATGGTTCCTGTGTCAAAGTATCCGAGACTTTCTCCTATGCCTTTAACTTATTCTGGTTATGGATGGATGAGGAGTTTTGATCTGCTTAAGAGAAAGTAGTTGAGATAATATTTTTCTTACTAATAGCCAACTGCTGAATTGTTGGTTGTTATTGGACTCGAGACGGTCAAGTTATCGCTCTTTAACACATGAGATGCTGGTGACGATAACTTAGAGTCGCAATATTTATAATTAACTTGGTGTATGCATGTTGTTGTGTATTCTATAGTGAAAATTAAAAAAATTATCTTTACTATATGTTGTTTTAAATTTGATGTGTCTGTATATACTTGTGACTGTCATAATAAATATTTATGCTAGAAATTATGTTTTAAGTCCGAAATATCCCAAGTCTTGTTAACTATCGCGAAGTCCCCGCTGTAAGCGAGCTGCGAGCTGCGAGCTCCTCTCCGTGGCACCAGGTGGCCCATGCGTACTGTCTGCTGCTGCTAGCCCTGCAAGGAAAAGCAAAGTGCAACTTATGCACCGCTGCCAAATCTTGAATACTGCACGTGGTGCCAACCTTAACTTCGACCGTCTCTGCCGCTGCTACGAGGCAAATATGAAGATAATGTTTCAGACCGGCTTCACTTGCAAAAATGTTTTATCCCATAGCGTCAATTTATTTTTATATAAATAATTACGTTCACAAACGTAAAACATATCCGTGATTTTAGTGACAACTAGAGTCTCATTAATTATTGAAATTTTTTTTAAAGATATTTTTCTTTAAATAACAACAAAACTAATTACCAAATTTATTTTCTCTGCCAACAGTGATTTTTTAAACTTTCTTATGTGAGCAGGAAATAACTCGAGGTAAAGAAATATATTTTTAACACATTTANCAACAGTGATTTTTTAAACTTTCTTATGTGAGCAGGAAATAACTCGAGGTAAAGAAATATATTTTTAACACATTTATTTATGCACACCTTACAATATCATTCTTCTGCATAGCAAAACAATTCAAGCAATTCTTATTTTTAAAGAGTTTCTTCTGTGAGTTATGGCTGGAATAACACACGTAATATTTTTTTAATGTACCGTGGGTTATTATAACACCACCATCTTAGGGCTTCGGATTTGCACGGAGCACAGAAATATTTTTGATTTTTGCACTCGTGAAGGATTACGGCGTACGTCTCGACGAGCTGTCGAAATGGCGGGCAACAGCGCTGCTCGCGAAGGTCTACGACGCTCGTTCCGATGGGGCACGGATTGCGAATCGCCGACTCTTGGCGCCTTACGATCACATACACAGGATACTCGCAAATTATGGTTTCTTCCAATACGTTGGGAATTATGTCGTACGGAATATTTCTTTCTCCCCACCTTAGTCCGTGCCTTTCGTACGTCTGTAGGCGGCACGCCTGTTGAGTGGTGCTGCCATGGACACGGTGGTAAAAAAAGTGAACATTTTAGTTTTTACGTGTTTATCATTGTACGAGATGGCAATCTGCTTGATGGTGTACGAGTCCAACGAGCGAAAACATTTTAATGTTGCTAAACATTTTTTTCACTAATTTTGTTATATAAAACAATTTAAGTTGCCATGCACACTGTGTTCCAGACTTTTTTACGCAGTCATCTATAACTTCATCGAAGTCCATACACATCGGGCTCCGGTGTCCTGGGTTGGCGTTCTCGTCGGGCAGTGCTTGCGAGTCAATTTCTTTAAGGGGAGATGTTCCACAGTTACAGCTTGCGAGTAGATAACTTCCACGGGCGCGTCNGCTTGCGAGTCAATTTCTTTAAGGGGAGATGTTCCACAGTTACAGCTTGCGAGTAGATAACTTCCACGGGCGCGTCATCATCAAGGGCGTCTTCCGTGGGGAGGACGTCTTCCATGGGCGTGGACGTAGTGAGGGCAGCTCGGCGGGGCTTGNATCATCAAGGGCGTCTTCCGTGGGGAGGACGTCTTCCATGGGCGTGGACGTAGTGAGGGCAGCTCGGCGGGGCTTGCACCAGATTCTGTGATGCGGCGTGTTGGGAACCGAGGTGGTGCAGCCCTCGAAACACTCTTCGCATGGGAGGTAGTCCCGTATGTCTTCATCTTGCTTTAGGTAGGCCGGAAAATACTTGGATACAGTCGAAATTTCGCGAGGTGCNGGTAGTCCCGTATGTCTTCATCTTGCTTTAGGTAGGCCGGAAAATACTTGGATACAGTCGAAATTTCGCGAGGTGCGTAGACGAGAAAAAATTTTATGGGCTGGTACGGCAACTCGTTGCGTTTGTCCGAGGCACTAAGCGAGCGCACCCTTCCAAATGCTAAAATGCCCGAAAATATTTTATTGCCGCTCGGACAACACGCGTACATTTTCCTTTTTAAAGAGGGCGAAAATGACTGCTTTCCCTAGGGGCTCAGGATGCGCCTTATAAAGAGTTTAGGAAAATAATACGCACGCCTATGCTACTAAAGTAGGCCGCTGATTGTTCGGAACGAAGGTTTCTGTGACATGATTAGCCAATGAGAAACATAGGAAGGTATGATTGGGCCGCAGGGGAGGGGGGAGCGAACGCGACTAATTGATTGAACGAATTTGAGTAATTAACCGATGAGAATCATTGGAGAGGATGGAGGCCTGCCAACTAACTGGTTGAGCCATTAAAGATATTGGAAGTGGTTGAGGGCGTCGAACGAAGGTGAGTAATTTGCACATGAGAATAATTGATTGGAGTAGAACGAAGATGAGTGAGTAATTGGTGGATTAGATTAAAGTTGGTGACAGGGTGGCGGGGAAAAGTCGTCTTCTGAGGGAACCTTCAGAAACGTAAATTTTTTAAAATATTTTTTTAATAATAACATTTGAACATTTTTTGAAAATTATTAGAATTTTTAAATAATTTTTTATATTTTTAAAATACATGGAAAATATTTGTTTACATTTAATGGTATTTTTTTTAGTTTTCAAGGTCAAAGTTCAATGTCAAGATCACATGCATCCAACATGGCGGACAAGATCGCCACCGAGGGACGGAATGACAGAGCATGAACAGCTACGAGCTCCGACGCTAGACGCCTATGCCCCAAACGTCTCCATTTTATACTACTGGTAACATATATGAAAATGGTAAATAAATCAATTTAATTTGTAGGAAACATTATTATTTTTTGGCTTTAGAAAAACATGGCAAGCTGCTTCTATATGGGCCACAAGTGTCCAATAGCTGGGCCACAATTGCCTTCCCAACAATCGGCTGACGAGACGTGGTTTACTTACGGCAGCTCCGAAGCAGCGAGCCAGTGGGCCACTGCTGCCACACATGGCCCGCTGATGGTGCTGACATGTTTGGGGTAGAGTTGGTTACGCAGAAGCGGGCCGCTCGTGGGCAGATTGTATTTTGCTACATGGACGTTATCTGAGCAGAGACCAAAATGGGGCCAACTGCAAGAGGCATCATGCGAGCCACAAGAATATGCGAGTGCATTGCAGTGGTTGATTGATTGTTAACTGATTTTGGAAATGGTTTGTTGGCCATTCGTATACACGCAGATTTGCACAATCGATCCAACTGACTTTTGCTACTTGGATACGCCCCCGTCTGTTCCTATTTCTGATCGGTATTCAAGGTGCGATATTTCAGCAGGATAACGCTCAATCGCACACGGCAGGGTCGCCCAGGTTTCCTCCATCGTGTACAAACATTACCATGGACTGCCCGTTCCCCTGACTTGCCCCACATCGAGTATGTTTGTGCGTGACCAGTTGAAAGGCCACCTGACGCCGTATCACAGTANGCATGGCAAGCTGCTTCTATATGGGCCACAAGTGTCCAATAGCTGGGCCACAATTGCCTTCCCAACAATCGGCTGACGACACGTGGTTTACTTACGGCAGCTCCGAAGCAGCGAGCCAGTGGGCCACTGCTGCCACACATGGCCCGCTGATGGTGCTGACATGTTTGGGGTAGAGTTGGTTACGCAGAAGCGGGCCGCTCGTGGGCAGATTGTATTNGCTGCCACACATGGCCCGCTGATGGTGCTGACATGTTTGGGGTAGAGTTGGTTACGCAGAAGCGGGCCGCTCGTGGGCAGATTGTATTTTGCTACATGGACGTTATCTGAGCAGAGACCAAAATGGGGCCAACTGCAAGAGGCATCATGCGAGCCACAAGAATATGCGAGTGCATTGCAGTGGTTGATTGATTGTTAACTGATTTTGGAAATGGTTTGTGGGCCATTCGTATACACGCAGATTTGCACAATCGATCCAACTGACTTTTGCTACTTGGATTCGCCCCCGTCTGTTCCTATTTCTGATCGGTATTCAAGGTGCGATATTTCAGCAGGATAACGCTCAATCGCACACGGCAGGGTCGCCCAGGTTTCCTCCATCGTTTACAAACATTACCATGGACTGCCCATTCCCCTGACTTGCCCCACATCGAGTATGTTTGTGCGTGACCAGTTGAAAGGCCACCTGACGCCGTATCACAGTANATTCCCCTGACTTGCCCCACATCGAGTATGTTTGTGCGTGACCAGTTGAAAGGCCACCTGACGCCGTATCACAGTATCAGGGATTTAGAACACACCGCCCAACAATCGTGGCCCCGTCTGCCAAAGGACAACATCCGGCGTCTGTTGGTTTCAATGCCAGTGTATCGTAGTGCGATGAGGTGCGATGTGCTACTGAAGATGAGCAGATGGCGTATCTGGTATCCAGATGTAATTCTACAACTGCCCTGTTTTTGTGTTCGGTTCTATTGCTTATCTGTTTCGCTGCCTCAATATAACAGAACAATCCGGTGCATATATCTGTGTGCGCAGTTTTAATTNTCTATTGCTTATCTGTTTCGCTGCCTCAATATAACAGAACAATCCGGTGCATATATCTGTGTGCGCAGTTTTAATTTCCCGGCAGTGTAGAGTAGGAGGATCAACAATAACCTCGGCCACAAAGCAAACATCTGATTAAACGAGCAACTACCNTCCCGGCAGTGTAGAGTAGGAGGATCAACAATAACCTCGGCCACAAAGCAAACATCTGATTAAACGAGCAACTACCAACAGGAAATGGCAATAGCTCGAGTACACAGAAAGTCACGATATCTAGCATTGCCATGAAATGAATTTGCGAAATTGCATGATTTTCATGTTTATATCGTTCCATGGAATACAAAAGGCAGTTTTCACCCACGCTACGGACTATTATGAACAAACTGGTTGATGCTACGACTAGAAAGCTTTAAACATGCTGCCACTGTAGTCATACTGCTATATTGACGAAATGCTTAGATATGAACATATAATGAAAATAACAGTTATTAGAAATAGTTCATATCTGTCGAGGCACTAATATTATGCGATCTTATTGCCATAGAAGCATTTCTAAAAAATGTCCCTAATATGAAAATAAAAATGGTCGCTTGGACACAAGTCGAGGACATTTCAGCGCCTCTGCTTATTCTCGCGCCCCTACAGCAAGAAGCAAACTCTGCTTCTCGACTGCGTCCCTCGGTGACGAGCTCGAGAAGACGTGCCAACACAACAGGCCACGTTCAACAACTGGATACAGACATAGACTCGGGAACATATCAAGACATTTTTTTTCGCTATATGTGACGATAAGTTTACGCGCCCCCCTCCTCCCTTCACAGCTATTGCTCATCACAATTCGTCGTCTTTTTAATGTTATTTCCCACTTACAGTGATTTTCTGGTAGCAATTTTTAAGGCAGATTATGCATTATTTAAATATTTCAAACATTCAAGAGAAATTAATATTCAGGTTATGTACTAATTTAAAAACAAACTGCAATTCCCTTCAATTAATTAATATTTTTAGAATTCAATACAAATAGACAGTATATGTCAAACNTTAAAAACAAACTGCAATTCCCTTCAATTAATTAATATTTTTAGAATTCAATACAAATAGACAGTATATGTCAAACTAAAAAATGTTTTGGTTATGCATATCGCAGAAGTTAAGTATGAATTAAGGTTAATAAAAATATTGGGAGAGAATCTAATGGACAAGAAACTTTACCACGGCTTTCTTGGAGTGATAAAATCTATAGGATGATCGTCAAACGTGCGTATCTGATGGCAAGGTTTATTTATTTCAGACTGGAAAACATTTTGGTCACAACTATTTCCTTACATATTACAATACAACATAGTTCAGGCACCGCTGACGCAGTGCCTCCACAGTTCGTCGCCCCATGCGGCCGCATGTTACGCAAGGGCCTTAATCCGTCCCGGCATTCATCGTTCACACTTGCATGCGATTCTTCTATAAACTGTATTATTAACTACTTATCTTCCAGTTTTATTTCATGCCTTTTTCATTCGGAACGTTTTTGTAATAAACGTTTTTAGATCCCCAGGATGTGACTAGTAATACATTTTGAATATTTCCACTGGTAATGCTTCAAAGCCTGCTTTCTGGAATGAATAAATACATTTTTAGAATGGTTCTGTAATTATATGATCCGGAAAGTAATATAACCTGGAGGTACCATCGTGTATATCTATGTACGACATAACCACGGGACGCTAACTCAAACTTCGACTTTCTCCTACGTATTACGTTTCGCTAAGATGTGCAAGTTAATAACAAGAACCGAAGTTAACCCCTTTTTGTCAAAGACATTTTGCGTAACTAAAACTTTTCCAATTTCCTGTATATCTTACCTGGCAGAGAATAAACTCAGACATTCTTTTTGCTGGCCGAAGATTTTTGCAATTTTTACACACATTTTTCTGTTTGTTTTTTGTAGGAATTTCTACGTAATTACTTAATAAAATACGTGAGTGAGCGTTCCTTAAAATAAATCAACTCGGTATTTTATAATTATGTAATATTTCTTTATTGCAAGAAGGATATAAATAATAACCGTTCTGTTATCATGCATAATATGGAAAAACAGAAATCAATTCGCAGCCGTAAGTTTCGTGATGATGATTCATTTGGCTGTGCGTGGCCGACAGATCAGGGCATCAGGGATTTNCAATTCGCAGCCGTAAGTTTCGTGATGATGATTCATTTGGCTGTGCGTGGCCGACAGATCAGGGCATCAGGGATTTCCAACACATTTCACCTCTCTCCTATTCAAAATGCATTGATAAGAAGACAATATTACCACTGACTTCAAAACGTATTGAACACAAGTCACAAATATTTAGGAACCAAACGGAAAACTACATAACGAAGTTGGAACTCCTGACTTTGTCACCGATGTAGGGTAAATCTCTAAGTAGTATAAAACAAAGTCTGTTATCCGCGTCTGTCTGTGTAATCGCTTAGTACTTCTAAACTACTTCATATATTTTTATGCGGTTTCAACATTATTTAGAAAAAGTCTTGAGGTAGATTTTATTTTGTATAAAATATTTATATTTAATGTAAGGATAGTAGAGGAATGTCGACGTTTGCCGTAAAAAAACAGCTTTTTGGGCGCTTTCAGGGCTTGCGCTGACTAAACCATAAGAAATACATCAAATTAATGTACTACAGAATTGTAGTTCTCAAAAAGGTGTACAGAAAAGTCCGCGATAGCACATGTTTATCATTTAAGGATGACCCACAGTGACCATTTGTGTCTTTAAAAGTTTGTTAAAAAATTATGGTTCACTTGCGAAGCCGTTTTGACCAACATAGTATTAATCCTTATTCAATTAAATTTATTAGTAACCTTAAGCATTTAGTTAAGATCAAATTTGTCTCTAACACCATATCATTTTAATGAATATCTTAGAAGATATCACAGGTTTTCCTATTATGNTTAAGATCAAATTTGTCTCTAACACCATATCATTTTAATGAATATCTTAGAAGATATCACAGGTTTTCCTATTATGCCCGGGCAGAGCCGGGCATTTCTGTTAGTAAATATTAAAATGAAGTAATTTGTTTTTGTCGTTGTAAATGTGGTTGNCCCGGGCAGAGCCGGGCATTTCTGTTAGTAAATATTAAAATGAAGTAATTTGTTTTTGTCGTTGTAAATGTGGTTGTATTTACTTTGAATTTAAGACGCCATACATCCTAACCATTATAATCTCCTTACTGCTTCGAGTATGTTGATGTTTAAGTCGTCTCAATGATGGCCCTTCTTGAAATTCATTGAGGAATGTTCAAATTCACCAAAATATATATATTCGATGAATCTCTTTTATTGTTTCGAATAGTAATGTGGTTTCGACTCTTTTTATTAAATTGTCTTAAATTCAATGATATAACTTTAAAGTACAAATATTTGGCGAGGTTTCGTTATGGGGCTTTTGTATGCCCAGGGGTATAATTCTTAAATCAAATAAAGAGATGTGCTAAATCTCGTTGGCAAATAGCTCTCATTTCTCAGACTATACCACTTTTATTCCTATGTCTTCGAATACGAAGATTTTCCGAAGGGGGAAATTCCAGAATTTGGAGGTGTAAAGAATTCAAGTGGACGTGTATAAAATTAACTGCTGCACTTAAATGCCTCTTCCCCTCGCCCCTCCAGATTCCTCGGACGAAATTTGCTGAGATTTCTTTGTCCCGGTATTTTTTTTTCCCACTAAAATATTCACCCCTCATATCTCGAAAACGACGTCGATAAAGAGTTGATTCACGCCTGTGGCGTTGAAGCGGGGGGAAATCAATATTTACAACCCCTTCTCCTTTATGGTCTACTCGGCTTTTCCTTTCCTCTTTCAGATCTATTGAACGTAAATCTTTCGTGCAGATGGCGCAGAGATTTCGACGCACCGGAAAGAATACACGTGCATTTGTATACACTTTAAAACCATTTTATCTTACAATTTTTGCTGAAACACACATACATGGAAACTAAAGACTAAAGACTTCTTTGCCACAAAGTTTGGGTAAGCAACTATTTCAGAAATCATCAGTATAAAGGTTTAATTGAAAAAAAAAAAACAAGTTTTGATTGTGGCAAACAAATGAATTGTCTTTATAAGGGCAAATAAATATTTTGTTGTTGAAACCCAATTATTTAATTTTTTCTTATTTTATTGCCTAAAGCTGTAAGATTTGGTTGATGCTAGTAACTGAATTTATGTATCTACGTACATTTATGTTGTGATAAAAAAATTACAGAAGGACCAAGTTGCAAAACCCGATAATTTCCATCCAAACACTACGCCCTAGCAACGTCTGCCAAACTGACTACTGACGATTTGCGAATGTTTTTAAATACACGCATTTCATGTATAAGACCACGTACGTAAATAAATATT
Source organism: Clitarchus hookeri (assembly GCA_002778355.1). Taxonomy (NCBI): domain Eukaryota; kingdom Metazoa; phylum Arthropoda; class Insecta; order Phasmatodea; family Phasmatidae; genus Clitarchus; species Clitarchus hookeri. The sequence goes on along the minus strand of NQII01001148.1, from coordinate 49,982 downwards.
TCAAGTTTTCAAGTCTTGCTTTTTGTTTCCCGTTGAACGTTATTCATTGCGAATATATTTATATAACTATTAAAAATTTCAAAATTCCCTAACAAACACTGTTTCTGTCCTAAGTCTCACAACAATTACTAGCAAACTCTTGAGCTCTATTTTAGAACGACGGCAGAGAAATGAGCAGCCAAACAAACACACACATTTGATTCAACAAAATATTTTGTTGAGAGTCTTTATTTTATGGCCGAAGAAAGAAGTTTTGTTTATTCAAGCGTGCATTTTGTTAGGAGTACAAAATATATTTTGTTGTATTTTAAGTTTTGTTTACCAAACAAAATATTTTATTGGGGTACTAAATAAATGTTTGGCCACATACAAATAACTGTTTCGTTAGCTGGAACAAACCCTTTTCTCAGTGTATTCGTAACAAAAGGTGTTGGCATACTACGGTATCGCTTAACCAATCCTTTGAGTCTTAGATAGAAGTGAGGCTGTACAGCGCATACCAAGTATGCAGGGGTCGCGATAGTGTGGTGGTTAGACTACTCAACTCCCACCAAGGCAAACCGGGTTCGATTCCTGGTGGGGTCGCCATCTAATTTCCGCCCTCAGATGCCGCTGGTTAGCAGGTTTTCTAGGGGATTTCCCGTTTTCCTGACCTTTGCATCCCGGCGTTGCTCCATACTCACCTCGCTTCACTCTCATCGGATCTCAAGACCTTGATGTTAAGAGACGTCCAACTAATTCTCTTCACTTACTCTCTAACCCCAAATATGCAATAACTAACTCCTTAATACCAAAACTGAACGGCAATTATGCTAAAATACCCGTGGAAGCACATGTCCTGAACTCTTATGCCACACAACGTTTACCTAAATACCTGTTATGAAATATTATGTACTTTGTAAAATATTTGACTTAAGCAATATTCATGTCACTGTTTGGTCACGCTTTTTTATAAGTACTGCCAGCAAAGGGTCATCCAGTTTTGGAGACATGCAGAATGTGAAAATATGTCACCTGATTTGCGACCAACGGCCGGAACAGTCTCATTAATATTCGTTGTGTTGCACGTCACGTGATACAGTTAATTGTTTTGCTATAATATGACCGGAAGGATACTATGCAAAAACGGACATCCCTCATATGTAGAATATCTTCGAACAAACGGGAATTGTAAGTACTGACGCACTACGCACAAACACTTAAGGTTATTTTCTTTAGTGTACAATAAAAAGGATTGCAAAGCATATCCTGATATCATAATCAACTTGAATAATGCTAACTAGGTTCCATGCATCAACTTTGTAGCAAGATTGATTTTGTTAAACTTGCTGCAACCTCGCCTTGGCAAGCCTGTCATTAGTTAGTATTTGAAAATTGAAATTCACTTAACATTTTGGTAGAGTAAAGCTTGAATTTTAAACTGAAGAGCCAAAAAAAAAAAACTGGCATAGGCGTGCGTATGCAAATAACAGAGGTATGGAACCAATCAGAGTANTTAAGATCAAATTTGTCTCTAACACCATATCATTTTAATGAATATCTTAGAAGATATCACAGGTTTTCCTATTATGGCCGGGCAGAGCCGGGCATTTCTGTTAGTAAATATTAAAATGAAGTAATTTGTTTTTGTCGTTGTAAATGTNTTATGGCCGGGCAGAGCCGGGCATTTCTGTTAGTAAATATTAAAATGAAGTAATTTGTTTTTGTCGTTGTAAATGTTGTTGTCTTTACTTCGAATTTAAGACGCCATACATCCTAACCATTATCATCTCCTTACTGCTTCGAGTATGTTGATGTTTAAGTCGTCTCAATGATGGCCCTTCTTGAAATTCATTGAGGAATGTTCAAATTCACCAAAATATATATATTCGATGAGTCTCTTTTATTGTTTCGAATAGTAATGTGGTTTCGACTCTCTTTATTAAATTGTCTTAAATTCAATGATATAACTTTAAAGTACAAATATTTGGCGAGGTTTCGTTATGGGGCTTTTGTATGCCCAGGGGTATAATTCTTAAATCAAATAAAGAGATGTGCTAAATCTCGTTGGCAAATAGCTCTCATTTCTCAGACTATACCACTTTTATTCCTATGTCTTCGAATACGAAGATTTTCCGAAGGGGGAAATTCCAGAATTTGGAGGTGTAAAGAATTCAAGTGGACGTGTATAAAATTAACTGCTGCACTTGAATGCCTCTTCCCCTCGCCCCTCCAGATTCCTCGGACGAAATTTGCTGAGATTTCTTTGTCCCGGTATTTTTTTTTCCCACTAAAATATTCACCCCTCATATCTCGAAAACGACGTCGATAAAGAGTTGATTCACGCCTGTAGCGTTGAAGCGGGGGGAAATCAATATTTACAACCCCTTCTCCTTTATGGTCTACTCGGCTTTTCCTTTCCTCTTTCAGATCTATTGAACGTAAATCTTTCGTGCAGATGGCGCAGAGATTTCGACGCACCGGAACAAATACACGTGCATTTGTATACACTTTAAAACCATTTTCTCTTACAATTTTTGCTGAAACACACATACATGGAAACTAAAGACTAAAGACTTCTTTGCCACAAAGTTTGGGTAAGCAACTATTTCAGAAATCATCAGTATAAAGGTTTAATTGAAAAAAAAAAAACAAGTTTTGATTGTGGCAAACAAATGAATTGTCTTTATAAGGGCAAATAAATATTTTGTTGTTGAAACCCAATTATTTAATTTTTTCTTATTTTATTGCCTAAAGCTGTAAGATTTGGTTGATGCTAGTAACTGAATTTATGTATCTACGTACATTTATGTTGTGATAAAAAAATTACAGAAGGACCAAGTTGCAAAACTCGATACACTACGCCATAGCAACGTCTGCCAAACTGACTACTGACGATTTGCGAATGTTTTTAAATACACGCATTCCATGTATAAGACCACGTACGTAAATAAATTTTTCAAGTTTTCAAGTCTTGCTTTTTGTTTCCCGTTGAACGTTATTCATTGCGAATATATTTATATAACTATTAAAAATTTCAAAATTCCCTAACAAACACTGTTTCTGTTCTAAGTGTCACAACTATAACAAGCTATCTCTTGAGCTCTATTTTAGAACGACGGCAGAGAAATGAGCAGCCAAACAAACACACACATTTGATTCAACAAAATATTTTGTTGAGAGTCTTTATTTTATGGCCGAAGACAGAAGTTTTGTTTATTAAAGCGTGCATTTTGTTAGGAGTACAAAATATATTTTGTTGTATTTTAAGTTTTGTTTACCAAACAAAATTTTTTATTGGGGTACTAAATAAATGTTTGGCCACATACAAATAACTGTTTCGTTAGCTGGAACAAACCCTTTTCTCAGTGTATTCGTAACAAAAGGTGTTGGCATACTACGGTATCGCTTAACCAATCCTTTGAACCTTAGAGAGAAGTGAGGCTGTACAGCGCATACCAAGTATGCAGGGGTCGCGATAGTGTGGTGGTTAGACTACTCAACTCCCACCAAGGCAAACCGGGTTCGATTCCTGGTGGGGTCGCCATCTAATTTCCGCCCTCAGATGCCACTGGTTAGCAGGTTTTCTAGGAGATTTCCCGTTTTCCTGACCTTTGCATCCCGGCGTTGCCCCATACTCACCTCGCTTCACTCTCATCGGCTCTCAAGACCTCGGTGTTAAGAGCCGTCCAACTAATTCTCTTCACTCACTCTCTAACCCCAAATATGCAATAACTAACTCCTTAATACCAAAACTGAACGGCAATTATGCTAAAATACCCGTGGAAGCACATGTCCTGAACTCTTATGCCACACAACGTTTACGTAAATACCTGTTATGAAATATTATGAACTTTGTAAAATACTTGACTTAAGCAATATTCATGTCACTGTTTGGTCACGCTTTTTTCTAAGTACTGCCAGCAAAGGGTCATCCAGTTTTGGAGACATGCAGAATGTGAAAATATGTCACCTGATTTGCGACCAACGGCCGGAACAGTCTCATTAATTTTCGTTGTGTTGCACGTCACGTGATACAGTTAATTGTCTTGCTGTAATATGACCGGAAGGATACTATGCAAAAACGGACATCCCTCATATGTACAATATCTTCGAACAAACGGGAATTGTAAGTACTGACGCACTACGCACAAACACTTAAGGTTATTTTCTTTAGTGTACAATAAATAGCATTGCAAAGCATATCCTGATATCATAATCAACTTGAATAATGCTAACTAGGTTCCATGCATGAACTTTGTAGCAAGATTGATTTTGTTAAACTTGCTGCAACCTCGCCTTGGTAAGCCTGTCATTAGTTAGTATTTGAAAATTGAAATTCACTTAAAATTTTGGTAGAGTAAAGCTTGAATTTTAAACTGAAGAGCCAAAAAAAACTTGTATAGGCGTGCGTATGCAAATAACAGAGGTATGGAACCAAACAGAGTAACGCGATGTGGTTGGCAGCTAGATCGGTTACTGCTGCTACAGTGGCAGGTTATCAAGACTTAAGTGAGTTTGATCGCGATGTTATAGTCGGCGCACGAGAGATGGGACATAACATCTCCGAGGTAGCGATAACATTTGGATGTTCGCGTACGACCATTTCACGAGTGTACCATAAATATTGGGAATCCGGTAAAACATCACATCTTCGACATCGCTGCGGCCGGAAAAAGATCGTGAACGAACGGAACAAACGACGACTGACGAGAATCATTAAATGTGACAGACATGCAACCCTTTCTCAAATTGTCGCAGATTGGATTTGTGGACTGCCCTGCAGGATTCATGGTGTGA
>NQII01001148.1:29720-44826 GCA_002778355.1 Clitarchus hookeri | reverse complement strand
TAATTCTAAGACTCACATAAACAAAACGAAAGCAAAATAAATATTTTCAGTATTCACAAATGTTTTCTTAGCATTTTTAATTTAACGATTATTTATGTAACTACTTTTCCTCTGCCGTTGCCAACTTTACTGGATGCTTGCCAGTCAGTGTGCGCGTTAAAATAAATGCAAATAGGGGCAGTGACATTTTTCAAATGTTGACTTCAAAAGGTACTTAAGTAACAGTGAACAACCTCTTTTATTACTACTACTGGATTATGATTTTCGGTTGACGACTGTTGTACCAATAGCGACGATGAAAGCCTACTGGTCATCCGAAAGATGTCTTCTTGAGATTACAAGTTTTCTTTCAGAGCTGTCGTTGACGGACGTGCAGAAAATTCTTTCAATTTATATATTTAATATTATTATTATTATTTGGTGTCATTAAACACTATACTTCTGTCACTTTTATACAGAGGTAAAGAAATCCACGTTGGTTTGTCGTTTCTGATGAGTTCACTTTCGCACGTACTGTATCTGAATTCACATAAAGGTAGTTCGCATTTTAATCAACTTATTACGCAAACTCTTTGATTATAAATACACAATTCTTATGTTACATGAGATGTTTATTTTTATAACCGACTATGAGCGTTTCTATACTCTTTTTTTTTACGACACTTATTATCAAAATTTTTCGGCTCCTGTTAGCCGTGCGCATGAACCGTGTACGGCTACGGCGTGTCACAACTAAACAACTGCAAGAACTCGTGGGCTCGCTAGCAGCAGTAGCGTTAACGGCGCGTCTTGTACGTGACCACGCGTGCCGCCAGAGTAAAGTGGCGTGTCCAGCAACGACCGTTAAAAATGACGGGAAGAGAAATTGCTCAAAATGTTTCTAATCACTAATCACTAATCACAATAACTACCAGTAATAACCATAAAAGACAATAAAATTATAAACAAGCTTACCTCATAAGAAATAGTTTGAGCAACAGAGCGAAGACCACATAGTAATGCATAATTAGAATAAGAAGATCAACGACCAATTATAATACTATAAACATTCAATCTTGCACAACAAAGAAAAAATATAATACCTAAACTATAAGTAAAAATATTACTAAAATATGGAATTACAAGCCAAATAACTAAAGAAAGAAATTAATTAAATACAAGAGAAAAATAATGAGGAATAAAATTAGAAAACTAGGTAATACATTTTTCATAGGAAATAATTTGATAACATCAGAAAATGGCTGTAAAATACCTAAAAATCTAATCTTATTTGGACGTTTACGCAATTGAATATAGCGTTGTTGAATACGCCGTTTATCAGCGGCATCCGACGTTGCCTATGAAGAAAATAACTGCACTGGCAGCTGAAATGTCCGGCGAGTTTGCTGCGAGTAACTTTCAGTGCGCCGAAAGGAGACTGGAACAGTTGCACGATGCACTCCTGTTATTGCAGTCGACCATAGAAACTAGAAGTCATTCCAGCTCGGGCGTCGCGATCTTTTAGGAAAGATGCTGGTTACACAATACTCACAATCATGTTGATGGCATGAGATCTATTTTTATGAGATATCACCTGTGTAGTCCATCCAGAGCTACTTCCAACTTTCCTGAAGTCCTGCTAACATTCTACTTTCAGAATATTCCTCCGCCCAACTCAAAGCAAAGCTTGACGTAGTCGAGAAAATCACACCAAAGGGACAACGCACTTCGTTTGCACTCATTTTAATAATATTCTGCATGATAACTGTTTCTTACTAGGCATTACCAGTGCACCTATTTTCACCCTGTAATTACTCATATCAATTATAAATGAAACATTAAAATATATATATTAAATATAAGTAAAAATTCAATCAACTTAAAAATAGCACACCTTTATGTTAACAGAAGTATAAAACGCTTGTGTTACATAACATTGAGGACACAACGAAACACATCATGCATGTAATAATTTTCAAAAGTTTTTATCCAAAAAGTACGAAGAGACCTTAAATAGACTACAGCAGCACACCAACGTAGTTCCGACAGCCAACCAATCACTGTTGTTCGCGGCGGAGGGATATGGCTTGGTTGGCATTGGGCCGAATTTAAGGGCGAAAGCAATATCGTTAGTACGAAAGCAACACAATTTGCGATATTGCCAGTATAACGGACAAATTTAAATCACGTTAAACAATATTGTTGACCTTGGACCAATATGACGGGACCCCTATGAAGTTCCGACTAAAACTGATATGCAAGAATGCACGTTATTCCAGCCTTCCCCAGGGTCGGCATGAATGAAAAGACACGTGACAGGTGGAACAGAGATGGAATGAAAACGGGCGAGGGAACGAGCGCACCCTGAGAAAACACGGGAACCACGACACTGGCCACCACACTCCCCCGATAGGAATCTCCTTAAGGACTTGAGGACCCTAGCAGGGTCAAGCTGGTGTTATCACCGATCCACGTGACATTCAGCAACACGGCAGTGAAGGAGCCGGTCGTGTCGCGAGCTCCGGCTGCACACGCCAGCAAAATGGCGTCACCGGCCAGCAAAAAGAGGATACTCCATTCGCCAACCCGCGCCCGGTAACTTACTCGTCGACTTGCGGCCGAGACGGCGACCTTCATCTTCCCCGTGCTGGTCTTGCCTCGGTCCAAGAGCACGAACAATACGCAGGGGGACATGTTTTTCGCGGAAAGATTTCGGGACGAGTATTGTTTTCCGACGCACGTCTTTAGTTCCGAACAACTTTCGTCATTCGAACATATGAATTGTTACGTATCTTCACTGTCTGCCCGCGAATCACGGACGGTCAGAATCGGCGGAAAGTAATTCTCGTCAGCTCGCTCGTGTGACGGACTTTATTCACGCAAAGACGAACGGCCAACAGTCAAATGAATACTGTAAGGGTGCACGTAGAATATTGAAGTCTAGCCTCCACGTAAATATTTTCGCGTAAAAACGGATGGCATTAAAAATATGCCTACAGGTTGGTGAAAAATAACGAGGGAAGCAAATTACTGCCTCGTAACAATAAGTTACAACGAACCAAATAATGAACAAATCAAACAATTCCTGAAACTATTTTTTTGCAATGAAAATTCGTTAAAATAAATTTTTGACATATAGCCCTTACAAAACAATAAATGGTTGTTTTTATTACAGTATAGCCCTTTAAATATCTGCATTTTTTTGGTTTCTAGCAATACATAAACATTAACATGTTTTGTTTGCATGCACTATATTTCCTGTTTATTGAAGCTCTGCTTCCGACCAAGTATTTGCATAAATGTTACCATAAAATTCTTTAGAATAGAGAAGTGAATAAGTCTCTTATACAAAAATGTCAGACTGGACATGCCAGAAATATGGCGTCAATGGCCAGAAAATGTCAGAACGCCTTTCGCCAATCAGGAAATCTTTCGCAGCTCGCAGCAGTCAATCGGGACACAAGGCCCCTCTTCCAGAGCCTCGCCGCAGCCAATCAGCGGGCGAGTACTCCCACATCAAAAGAACCACCGCGATATTACACTTCGGTTTACTTATGGGGTCGCGGTGACGTAGCTGTCAGATCACTCGCCATTCACCTGGGCGAACCGGGTTTGATCCACGGATTTTCGCATGTGGGAGTCGCGCTGAGCGATTCCGCTGGTCGGCGGGTTTTCTCAGGCGTCTCCCGTTTTTTCCCGCTCCTTCATTCCGACGTGATCCATACTCACCTCGCTTCACTCTCCTCGGTTCTCAAGACCTCGATTTTAAAGGCAGTCAAAATCTCTCTACCCCCCTCTCCCCGGTATACTTATCCATTCTGTTACGTCATTTTGTCTAGTTGGGACATGTGCATGAGATATGCCCTTGTCAGGTAAGCGTACATCAATTGTGAACCGGCCTTTAGCGACCTCAGCGACCGAGGACATTGCTGTCCACATCGTTATTTCATGAACAATGGAACAAGGCCACCTCTTTGAAAAAAAAACTAATGCAATGGGAAGAACATAAACATACAGGATGATTCTAAAATCATGGGACAAACATTGAGGGGCGGTAGAGCTCACTAAAACAAACAATTATTGTATAGGAATATATGGGCAGGAGTGACGCGTTGAGGCACAAACACAATAACATAACACATTAACGGCAACATAAAATGTTCATTAGCAGCATACGTAAAGAGTGATTCCGTACAGAAAATGTGAAAACAGTTGCTGGAAATGCATCCACCAACAGTCACGCATGGTTGGCTGACAATGGTGGCGTGCGTGAAATACCCAGCGTATTTGAATCTGTTCGCCAATCACTCCACCGACGTTGCCACACTTGCATTACTGTCGGTGGTAGCCATTTTGAGCAACTATTATAAACATTGCTGTAAAAAGGCATTTAGCGGTGACGTTGTAAATAAACAATGTGTTGCATTTCATGTGTTATTTTTGTGTTTGTGCCTCAACGCGTCACTCCCGCCCATATATTCCTATACAATAATNCACTTGCATTACTGTCGGTGGTAGCCATTTTGAGCAACTCTTATAAACATTGCTGTAAAAAGGCATTTAGCGGTGACGTTGTAAATAAACAATGTGTTGCATTTCATGTGTTATTTTTGTGTTTGTGCCTCAACGCGTCACTCCCGCCCATATATTCCTATACAATAATTGTTGGTTTTAGTGAGCTTTCGTTAAGCATCCTTTCCACTACCTCTTGTTCGGTGAGCATGGTGTCTGACATCACATTTGTGGTGTTTGTCGAAAAGTTAAGAGTGGAAAACCCTTGCTTGGTGCTTGTTAAGCATGGTCGAGATGAAACTTGTCGCTTATGTGATTGAAGATTAATGGGGCCGGCCAAACAGTCGTTTATCGGAGGGACAAGGGATGCACAGTGGAAACAGCCAGGTCAGTAGGCAAGGCTTCGTAAAGGGAGGGGTTTAAACTTGATAAGTAACCAAGTATGTATGTACATTTGCAACCTTATTTTTTCCAAATGACCAGACAGACAGAAGGTTAAATTATGCAATGCATACAGTGTTTTACATGACAGTATAAAACTTAATAAATACATTTTTTTATTTTAAATACATTATAAAATAAATTAAATTGATATCAATCTTTAATAAATTTACTTTATTTAGAATTTTATTATTTTAAAGAGGGTTGGAAAAGGAGGTGGGGTGGAGAGAAAGAGAGAGAGAGAGAGAGAGAGAGAGAGAGAGAATTGCTATGGGGAAATTTTGTGAAGTCTCAAAATTATTACGAGCCTTATATATACGCACGCGAAAGATGGTAAATACTTTTTGCTACAATCTCGTCTGTGTATTTTGGAGTGCGAGGAAAGGAAAATACAATGACTTCTACCTAACGAAGGTAATCATGGTGATTCGGACATATTATGTCTGCCTTTCCCGCAGAGTTAGATAGTCTCGATGAAACAGTGGGAATTTGAAATTGTCACTGAATAGGTAAGGGGAAGGTTTGAACCACTAAAATCCCCTTCCTTAATACACGGCCCTGGAAACACCTGCCCGCGCATCGTCTCGTGGTAGATACGGGATCGTGACGTCATCTCGGTGGCATGAAACACGCACCAGTGGGCAGCTTGTTCTACAGATATCACATGAAACACGGACCAGCCGCTGGGGAAGAGCACGCACTCGAGCACGCACTCGAGCAAGCAGCTCCAGTTCTGTGTTTGTGCAATATGTCAGGGATTATATATACACTCTAAGGAATTATTAGAATATTTACTACATGAGTGTGCATGAGTGTGTGCGCAGAGTGAGGATGCGCGAATAGGGAAATATATTTCCCAAACATTCATTCTAGTATTACTGAAATGTGCTCAGAAAACTGTTGAATGCGTAGGAAACTTCCCGACTTTGTATAGTAGTGACGCTTAATATTCCACATCTGTAGCCAGAAGTGTGGTATTATTTCCATACGATACAAGGGTTAAAAATTTTCAATTGAGTTTAGGAAGTTTACCAGAAATATTTTTTTTAAAGTGTATATTCGGTAGTTTACATTTGATTCCAAAATAAAGTAAACAACTTTTCTGAAAGCTTCGTGCAGGTAAATAAATATTTTAATATATTTTTTTACACAAACAGCAATTTGTATGTGCGGTGCTCCAGGTCAGTGAGTTAGGAATCTTTACCCTTTCAGTTTCGAATTAATTTACAATCTCAAGTGTTGCAATCGTTTAACTTTTGGGCGCGCACTGTACTTGTGTTGAACGAACGGTCTTCTCGTACTCAATGAAGAACGTGCTGCGTGCTGGTTGATACCGGTATTAACTATCAAGAGATGAGAGATGCAGAAAGTTAGGAAATCAGGTTTGTGGCAAGGGAGACGCCTGAATCAATGGTTGCTGATTCCTAGGGGCAGTGATATTTCGTGAAAATATTTCGAGACCAGATACAGTCCAAAGCACTGGAGGGTCGTCCAGTTTCTTTGATTGGTTAAAAAATATCCTGGCCCGTGTTAACCGTTTGCGCAAAAATCACAAAGGTTCCGTGTCGGAGTTACTAAGTCCTTAGTGGCTTGGTCAAAGACGGACACGGCACCAGCAGCCAATGGAGGTATAACAACAACTGAGGTGTGTATATAGTATTGAAGTCTACTGTGTGCTCCGATTTTCACGCGAAAAGTCATTGGCCCTACTGATTCCTCGTTGTGCACAGTGCCAACCAAACAAACTCGTCATGTGCAACATGTCCTAGATCATGGAAACGGGGAGAGAACGGGTTACATCCACGCTTGAACGTCTTATTTATAACGCGTTGCTCACCAATTGTTTATAGTATGAATAACGTACTATTTCTCAACACTTTGAGTGCGGTACAAACAAACAAACATCGAAGACAAGCTAGACGTGTGTCGCTTATATCTACGGCCACCTGTTTTCGGCGAAAATAACTAAGCACTACAAAACACTAGAGGTCAGAGCTACTTTCGTGATCGGATGTTTTCAACTGTCACGTATAGCAGATATCTGCCCGCGAGCCACGGACACTCGGTGTCAGAGTTACCTTATCCTGATTGGCCCAATCGCGTAAGGAATTTGTCTCCCGACAGTGAAACGTGGCCAATAACTAGAGACCGGAAAAATTCGCTAGTTCAACGACCTGTAGGCTAGACTCTACAGTCTTATGTACACATATGCCGATATTAACTGCACATTGATTGTCTGCCGTCACAGTGGAAGGCGGCGACTGGGCCAGCGTTCTCCAGGAGGTGTCAAACACCGTGTGTACCAAAAGCTAAAGTTATATCAACACACGTGTTTTGAATTATAGCATGTCTCAAAATGAACAAGCGCAATTTTTCAGGTCTCTACCAATAACCGAAGGAGAACCGTACCTATGACATAGGATATTGGAGTCTATCATTCGCGTAAATCTTTTCGCGAGATACAGGTGGACCTATTTATGTCCACCGCAGCATGAACATAAATTCCATTGGCTCCTGTATTTCCAATCACGGTCGTCCCACCGATCCACAATACACCGTAGCTGCACTTTAAGCCATGCAGCTTCCATTACTGGCGATATCATCGTGATCGGCCGATGTCCCAATGAATTGTTCTAACCTAATTAACATAGTTCGCAGTCCATTATGTTCAATTGATTAATTTTACTGTTTGAACGCTGCCGACGCGTTATGTCTTTGCGCGGAACGTAACAAAAATTGCTGGCGAGGTATATTGAGCCATCCANCGAAAATTGTTGGCGAGGTATATTGAGCCATCCACGTCTTCGAAAAATTCGGACGTCGTCATATTACGGAAATATTTTTATATTAACAGTTCACGGTTATTTGAGCAGTTTTGAATTTAATTTATGGAAAAATGTCACTACTACAGCCTGAATACATTCTAACGCATACACTGACTGGCACGTGCCCAGTAATGTTGGTAGCGACGGAAAGGAAATAGTTCCTTGTCTTGACGTTGAATCAAAAGTGTTCGGTAAACATTTGCCAATACTGAAATTATTTATTTTTCTTTCGGTATTTTTAATTTCCATTGGCGTAAGAAGTAGCACATCTGTAAAATATTTACTTTTCTAATAAATTCGCCATTTTATTTGACCAACGCATGAATCAAGTGATGAGGCCGACGGCAATGTTAATTTTGCATTTGGTGGAAGGATACACAACGTGCATACAAGTAGATCTTTAGAAGGGTTTTCAAAGGTGCTCAGATTACCGTGAACAGTATAAGACTCTGTTGTATTAAGGCGACGCAATATTACATCACCAGCTGTCAAAGTGTTAACATGGATTACAGTAAGAAAGGTCGTACCAGTGGAAACATTTGGGTGGCGGTTAACACCAAGGCAATGAGAGCCGATGGCGGTNTAACATGGATTACAGTAAGAAATGTCGTACCAGTGGAAACATTTGGGTGGCGGTTAACACCAAGGCAATGAGAACCGATGGCGGTAAAGTGAGGTGAGTATGGAGCAGTTCCGGAGTGCAAGGGCAGGGGGAAACAGTAATCCCCGAGANTCAGATTACCGTGAACAGTATAAGACTCTGTTGTATTAAGGCGACGCAATATTACATCACCAGCTGTCAAAGTGTTTACATGGATTACAGTAAGAAAGGTCGTACCAGTGGAAACATTTGGGTGGCGGTTAACACCAAGGCAATGAGAGCCGATGGCGGTAAAGTGAGGTGAGTATGGAGCAGTTCCGGAGTGCAAGGGCAGGGGGAAACAGTAATCCCCGAGAAAACCCGCTGACCAGCGGCATCGTCCGACACGATTCCCACATGCGAAAATCCGGGAGCGACCCCACCGGGAATTGAAAACGGTTCGCCTAGGTGGGAGGTAAGTATTCTGACCACTACGTCACCGTGGCCCCTGTCGTATCAGTGATATAAGTTTTAGCCTACAATCCGAAAGAAAGATACGCTTATGTAAATACCTGGATGTCTGTCTGGAATGTTTGTCGCCCCTAATAAATTATAAAACCCGTCAACAGAATTTCACCAAACTTGGTCCACACATAGCATTTAGTAAGGTCGTGCGACTTTTATAGTTTTCGATCACACCGGATACTTATTTTGAAATTTGCAGCAATGTTCAATATTAAGTACATTATGTGATACCTCGGGAAACATTTACCTGATTTAAACTAAATTTGGTAAGTTGACAGTGCGTGACGTGGGCATCAAAATAAAAAAAAAACTGAAATGTTATTTGTCCTCTATTTTGTAAGACAGCAAAACACAAATAAATCCATTTTACATAATATCTCGCTAACTAAAAAAACCGCTTCCTGTCAAATTTGGCGCATAAGTTATACTATTGTTGGCAATGTAAATATATGCAATTTACGTGGAAAGGCACTTATTTTCAAAACGGTGGTTATATAAATTTTTTACGTTAATTTGGTATACCTACCATACCGTTTACCAATATCAACCAATCTTATTATGCTGAAAGTATATATTACAGGCATACAATTGGTCAATATATATACTCTTTCGTCCACCATTTTGTAAGAAAGTGCAACATGTCAAATAAAGTTTTTAAGTCATACCTCGGGAAACTAACAACCGAACCCTACCAAATTTTGCAGTCGAGTAGGTAGGTAAGGCGGGTAATATAAACTTGCATGTTTAAGTGGGTTAGACTATTGCTTTTAAAAAGGCGGCCATATAAAGATTTTAGATTTCTACGCTATATCTGGGAAACTATGTTACAACTTTTGACTGAACTTTATATGTTGACAGTATGTATGCTGGCATTAAATAGGCTAATGAATACACTCATTTGCCCACCATTTCGGAAGACAGCACCACGTCCAGAATTTAGCTTTTGTGTCCTATCTTCGGAAACACTTAAATAAAACCCACCATAGTCAGGTGACCAGTTATAGTTTTGTAGTCTGTCCAAATTTATATGACTTACGAAGGTAGTATTGTATTTTCAAAATAACAACAATGGAAATATATTAGGTTGGTATGTCACATGTCCTAACAAAATCAACAGACTTTGAAATGTAGCCGTATTAAAGACAAACTTAGAATGTGCCAAAAACACAACAGTTTTGTTCTCCATTAATGAAGATAGCACCACATATAAAAATTTAGCTTATATTCTATATGTCCGCGACCATTCAACCGATACCCACCTAACTTTCCACATAAATAGTGCTACAGTAGCCACGAAAACTGACATGTTTTAAGTGTGTGTGACATTATTTACTCTATATATATATACACTCGTATATATTTTGCCATATATTTATAATTTAAATAATTTTGTCCTATCTATTAAATATTTTAAATCAAATTCAAATAAACTTTCTATGCTGAGGTTAGCCATCGAAAGCATCAAAAATGAGTATAGAGAAGCTATTTTGGCCGCCTTTTTGTAAGGTGATAAAATTCAACATTTATATTCTATATTTTAAACCAATCAATTATTTTCCACAAAATTTTTCACTTAAGCAGTACTTCAGTAGGTCTTGTAAATCTGCAGGACTCAAACGTGTTAGGCAATTTTTGTTCAAAATGGTGGCAATATAAATTATTTAGATACATTTATTTTTTATCTACGTATTAAATAATTTGACAAAATAAATCAAACTTGTTATGCTGAAAGTGTTTATCACAAGTATCATATATTACTATACAGAGCCTGTTTTAGATACTTTTGTACAATAACACCAAATGAGAAAATAAAGCTTTTATGATATATCTCGAGAACCAGTCAGCCTACACTAAAAAATACTTTGAGGCTGCTACAAAGTGCCAAATAATTTTGTGGAGATCCCAAAATTTATAGGGGCCACACATGTTCAGTGGTTCAATTTTGTGTTCACCACAAAATAATTTGGATGTGTGTATACCAACTAAACATTTTGTAGCAGCCACAAAGTTATATTTTCAGTGCGTTTCCTCAAAATTCTGTACACTATTAGTTCTATGATAGGCCATGTAAACCTACATGATGTAAGTGACTCATATACACTTGCTTTCAAAATGATGTCATTATAAATATTAAAGGTTAGTAAACCCAGTCTACTAAAACTTTTAGCTGATTACAACCGAAGTTGATGCCCCGAATACTACCTCCGTAATGCAGTTGGTTGCACGCCAGTTTCGGGTACGAGGCGTACTGGATTTGAGTCTCAGGTAAGGCATGTGTGTATTTGTAATTATCTCATTAGTATTACACTTTTTTATGGTTCCATCTTTAATTATACAGAGTGATTCTTAAATCATGGGACAAACATTGAGGGGTGGTAGAGCTCACTAAAACAAGCAGTTATTGTATAGGAATATATAAGCTGAAGTGACGCGTTGAGGCACAAACACAATAACATAACACATTAACGGAAACATAAAATGTTCATTAGCAGCATACTTAACGACTGATTCCATACATAAAATGTTAAAAAATCTGCTGGAAATGCATCCACCAACAGTCACGCATGCTTGGCGACCTCTACATATGGCGTGATTGGCTGACAATGGTGGCGTGCGTGAAACACCCGGCGTATTTGAATCTGTTCGCCAATCACTCGCCCGACGCTACCAAGCTTGCATTACTGTCAGTGGTAGCAATTTTGAGCAATTATTATAAACATTGCTGTAAAAAGGCATTTAGCGGCGACGTTGTAAATAAACAATGTGTTGCATTTAATGTGTTATTTTAGTGTTTGTGCCTCAACGCGTCACTCCCGCCCATATATTCCTATACAATAACTGTTGGTTTTAGTGAGCTCTACCACCCCTCAATGTTTGTCCCATGATTTTAGAATCAACGTGTATAGTTAAAAACGAGCCGTCAAAACACACCTACCATTTAACCTTAGTAGTAAGGTCATGGGTTACCGGGGACAACAGGACACAAGATGGGAGGTAGGAGTTTGCCGCCATCTTGGATGACTTCTCAGGCGGGTCCTACGACCTTGTTAATTTCCGCCTCGCCGATCCCAAACGACGGCCGTCAATTCTAGCAACCCGTAACCCCAGAAATTATTTTAATAAAATAATANCCGCCTCGCCGATCCCAAACGACGGCCGTCAATTCTAGCAACCCGTAACCCCAGAAATTATTTTAATAAAATAATAATTTAATAAAAAATAAAAAAATATTGGCTTGCCATTTCAGATTTTTAATAATTATATCGGTCTATAGTGTCGCTGCAGTTCATAATTCCAATAAATAAACAATATCATTTTTATAAACATTTCTTAAATATGTCAGCCTGCCACTTTGGTACCTAGTGCTACGGGGGACGTATATCTGCCCCTGATCTTTCACTAAATAAAATTATTTTAAAATTATTATTTTTTAAATTTAAATATATATTTATAAATAAAAATTTTTAAGTATTAATTATCGAGTATTTTATATCACCGGACTCGTCTGTTCAAGGCGCACATGATCGTGACGTCACAAATATTATGTAAGCCAATGTCAGGATAAATATATTGGATATAAGAGATATGCNGGCGCACATGATCGTGACGTCACAAATATTATGTAAGCCAATGTCAGGATAAATATATTGGATATAAGAGATATGCCCTTTACCCCCATACCAATAGTCAAAATTCAGTACCATCACCCCATATAACCAACATCCCTCACCTTAACCTTAACCTCCATACAATCTCATCACCCTACCTCCCCCACTACCCCCTCAGGGTATCAACCATCAAAACACATTTTATTTTTTATAAATATCCTAATAATTAAAGAGATTTATATTACTGCCCTAAAAATCGTCGGAAATTGTATTGCAAATGTTCTACACATACGCCATCACCCCCTCGAAGATACTAACCCCTCGCACACACACCTCTTCAACAACATCCCTCCCGTGAATAGCCCTTCTCTCATCACACGGCCATGGATATTCCCCCTCCCCCTCCCAGACCAAGGGATGCCATCATATAAAAACACGACCTTGACCCTTCCCCTCGACAAGTAACATGTCGTCACCCTTCTTCCTTCCCGCTCTCCCGGGTCAGGCAGCTGGCCGGGATTGTCAAACAATCGTTGGACGATCAATCATCTAGCAATTCAAGCATATATAAATAATTACAATAATTTTTTATTAAACTAAGATTAACTGATGTTTAAAAAAATGAAGAAATCTTAAAAAAAATACAGTTGAGAGTATTGAGAATGTACTTTAAACGCAAAATCGGTTTAAAAAATTTTAATTATGTAAATTTCGCATTTTCTTACGTCAGCTGGTAACATTAAAAAAATAAAAGTTTATCATGGAGGTATAGAGATTCGAAATACCAANCGCATTTTCTTACGTCAGCTGGTAACATTAAAAAAATAAAAGTTTATCATGGAGGTATAGAGATTCGAAATACCAACCTCTCGAGCTTCAAGTCCGGTGCTCTGACCACTGAGCTACACGAGTTCACACAACAGAGTGATATTGTATATTAGCTTCCATACAAAAAGGCTGCCCTATCCTCGTACAATTACAGANCGAGTTCACACAACAGAGTGATATTGTATATTAGCTTCCATACAAAAAGGCTGCCCTATCCTCGTACAATTACAGACATTTTTAATCTTTTCAACATTTTGTTATATTTTTTTTGCAACAAATGCATATATGGCTTAAGTGGTGTAAATAACCTCTCGAAAAAGTCAAAGTTAATAGCATATCACCTTATAAAACACTTTTTTTGAAGACAAATGTTGTATTATAAACATTTCGTTATTTTCAGTCGGGATCTGAATTATATATGGCTATGTTCACATTGATTGTTTTTATACATTATTTTTAAATAACTATGTAGCAGACCACATTTTTTTTTTCGCAAGTTATGATGTAAGCAAGCGAATATGTACAGGCATTTAGGTAGGTGAATATAATTTGCGAACTCTTAGGAGGCCGGCTCGTGAAATTCAGTTTGCAAGCATCATTTATACCACCAGGGATGTATGCTTGAGCCCTTTATAACCACGGTGATTAGCCAATATTTGCTTCATAGAAGTGTTTTTAACGAAAACAGTTTATAACAGACAGGTTACTATGTACAGTTAAAATATTAAAATAACTTATTTTATTTTTTTAAATTTATTAACATTTATAACTACTTAAAAAATTATTCGTGTTCTTTCATGAAAAAAGGGTGCATCCTTATACACATTATTCTGGCACTTATACACTTCGTGTTGTCGTGCAGTTAGCTTGAAGGTAAAGACCTAGCAGCAGTAACGACATCGATTAGCCACTGACAATTCTGTGGACGATAACTCTAGTGGACCCAGATGGTTCGGATGTCATCACGATCGTCGTCACCTCCCGTTTCATCCTCAATATCAAGTTTACTTTCCTTTGTATGAGTTGCATGGTCATCATCAGTATTTAAAGCCGACGACCGTTTATTTTGAAGTTCGTCGACTTCACGCAAAAGTATTGCAAGTGTACATTCCACACAAACCGACTCTACTGCAGTCACTCCGTCTTTAGCATTAACTGTCTCATCATTATCGCCCATCGAATCGTTACACACCGATGCAGCATGGGGTATTTGTTACACCACTTGTTGACTTCCAGTAAACGAACCCTTGCAGATCTGGTTGAGTTCTTTTAATGTAACGCCTTGAATAAACTGCATGGTACCAATGCCGTAATGCTTCATCGCTCGAAAAGGACCCTTCGTACAGGTGATTCTCTCATGTCGCCGAGCATGGTAACTTTTGCCGAAGATCTTTTCACACTAGCAACACTGTATTCCATGTAATTTTCCAGCAGTGGAAAAAGGTACCTACATAGAGGTGAGCTCTATAGTAGACTTCGTACAATCATTGGCTTCCATCATATTCATGAAAAAAAACCGACGTTATCCCTACAGTAGCAACGTGTGTATCTACTTTGCCTAGCTAATTCTATATATATATATATATATACTAACTAACATAATTCATCAGTGAGATTTAAGCATTTTTGTTCAACCATTCAAACATACATCTGATCTTTTTCCTTGATCACATTACCATGCAGTTACATCTTCAACAGTTTCTTCCAGACAAGTCCTTTCCTCAGCCATTCAATTTCCTCCTCCTCCTTCAAAGCGGACATCTCCTCCTCCTCCTCCTTCAAAGCGGACATCTCCTCCTCCTCCTCCT
>NQII01001148.1:0-29377 GCA_002778355.1 Clitarchus hookeri | reverse complement strand
GATTGAAATGAAACATGGGTACTGTCCAAAATTTTTTTGAGAATTTCCCTTCTTCGGGAAACAAATTGTTGGCGCCTATAACGTCTTACCTGTCTATCTGGGCCACTCGGGATCTAGTTATGGGTCCCGTTTGCCTGGAGCTTCAACTGCGCTGCAGAATGTTTTAAATCCTGCTTTTAGTTTTACGAAACTAATAAACGTGCCCCTTGTATGTTTACGTACCAATGGACATCATACCCCAAATTAGGGATAAATGGTATTTTAAAGTTACCACGCGTGCTGTAAATATTAAATATTATTTCGGAAGCTTCTACTGTAATAAAAAAACGGGGTTTACCGACTGCCGTATCTTAAAACATACTAGACGGACACGAGTCAAACTGCGACATGAACCTGTATTGAACTATGCTAAAGACTTCCCATCGATAAATGATAGGGTCACCGTTGAAAGTCCCATAGGAGAACACTGCACGCCAGTTCAGAGCCCTGCGCATAGCGGCGATTGCGCTCTTGCAGAGCGTGCCAGTGTAACCCTTATAGCTTCTCGGTCAAAAGAGGAGAAAACAATGCAGGCTGGCGGGACCCTTAATGCAAGATAGGACTCGGACGATTGGTGTGTGTACATCTACCGCGTGCTGGCACAGAGAAGATAAGTACACAGAAACGAAATGGCGTGGCGATTCGTTCGAAGTTGGCGTTCCCGTTCTCTGATTGGCTGCATGAGGCTATGGGAACGGGCCACGTGTTTGACTGGCTACTTCATGCGGCGAAAGGTTCCCTATTGGGTGGGATGCCGGCTGGCGAGTATGTTACTAGCGCAGATTGGAGAACGGCGTTCCACTCTTTTGCTGGCTACCGACGCCATTTAGCTTGCGTGAGTGGCAGGAGGTAGCAGCAGAACCGGCTGTTTTACCTCTGCATTCTTAAGTTAAAGAAAGTTTTAACGTGTCAAGGTCACGTAAGGAAGCATTGTGACGGCTGTGGAAAATAGCATTAACAGTGGTCGCGTGTGTTGAGATGAGTTTAGAGATTTAAGCGGCTCTTAACAACGAGGTGTTGAGAGCCGATGAGGGAGAAATGAGGTGAGAATGGAGCATCACCGGAATAAAAAGGGGGTGGAAACGGGAGATCCGCGAGAAAACCCGCCGATCAGCGGTATCGTCCGGCACGATCTCCACGTGCGAAAATCCGGGAGTGGTCTGGTCGGGGATTGAACGCGGTCTGCCTTGGTGGGAGGCGAGCAGTCTAACCGCTCAGCCACCGTGGCCCCAGTGAAATACCAGCCATGGACACTCAGTTATCAGGGGCTGCTGCGTTAATGGCGATGTCCTCGTAGAACTGGGTTTAATTGAGATTCAGTGGATATCTCGAAATGAATTTCAACCACCAAGCTAATCAGTAAGGCTTCCCCCAGAAAGTTCCGCGAATAATTNCAGTGGATATCTCGAAATGAATTTCAACCACCAAGCTAATCAGTAAGGCTTCCCCCAGAAAGTTCCGCGAATAATTCGCAGGACAAGCCATACTCCATTCGTACGTGCACTCCATTATATTTTTCTATTGAATCAGAATGTAGTTTATGCATGCCCTGTACGACTCTTGAGTCAGTAGAGCAGAGTAGATAAATACAATGAGACGAAATGGCGTGGCGACTCCGTTGATGTTTACGTACCCACTTCCTGATTGGTTTATCTTGAGTGGCTACTGCGCGTTGCCGAATGGTAAGCGAGCTACCAGATGCGGATTGACTGACGGTGTTCCGACATGTTGCCAGCCAGTGCTGCCATTTTGCTGGAGTGTGTGGCTTAAGTTCTTGGTATAAATAGGCTATTTAACTTCTGTATTATTTTGTGGTCAAACAGGCTACTCATTACAACGTAAAAAATTTCTGGTAAACTAACTCAACTGCAGTGGAAGTGTTTAACCTATACATCGTATGGAAATAACACCTCATGTCAGCCTGAAAATTAATGAATGTTGAGCTTCGTTACTATACAATGTTTGACTGTTTCGTGAGCGAATGTAGAAGCGCTACCGTGGATGTACGGGAAAACAGTTTACCATTCGCACTTTCTCACTATTCGTATACATTGATATAGTAATTTTATGAATAATTTCTTAGAGTGTACGGCAGCTGTCAATGAACGGACAATTGAGATCCGAGGATGTATAGGACTGCCAATGGTTCGTTAAACCCGTCGAATATTCCTGGCTCTACATATCAATTAACTAACCGTTATTAACGCAAGAAAACAGTTATCAAGTTTCGTTGATATGAGACCATTTAAATCACAGCTTGTTTGCCTCTAGATGAACACATTTGAAAAAAAAAAAAAAAATCAATCTTGGTCGTAGCTCCATTTATTCTGAAGTATTCAAGTTGTCATCGTATTAACGAATCAGTTCCACGTAATAAAGTTGTATCAAGAGAATAATTAAAAAACCGTTACTCAGTGAATTTGCTATTACTTATATTTATTCTTACGTGAAGAAAGTGGATTTATTTGAGTTTCTACTAACTGGAGGACGTGTGTTGATCGGCCTGTGGGTATTGCTTGTCATCAGACCCACGCTATTGTGAAGTTTCGCGTGTGGTGGAAGGGTACACGAAAGGAGATCTCGGAGTGCCTTTGAAAGCGGTCAGTCAACCGAGGACGGACTGTATTCCTCCGCCGCTAGCGGTGGTATAGTTCCCCGAGGCCCCAGCCCACCGGCCTGCCTGGCGTCATCGCCCGCGTTGTATTAATGCGCGCGCGCTCGTGCGGTCGACGCGCTGCGGTGTTTGTCCGTGCTTGAAGCCCCTTCCCCCCTCCCCCTGGCAAAACCACGGGCAACCGACGAATACCGCTGCCGCGGCTCGCCACTCCGCGCCAGTTTATCAGAATGCGAATAATTAAATTCTGCGGCCGGTTGAGTTGAGCTGAAGTGGTTGAAAGTGAGAGGGTGGACTGATCCCTGCTCTCCCCTCTCTCTCTTCCTTTCACTCACTCACATCACATCTCTCTTCCCCTTTTATAACGAATTGCTTTTTGTCCGGGTTCTGGTTCACATTTTGTGAGCTTATCCATGTTCGTGCAATCGCTGGAAGACACGATCGTTATGAATAACATGCACAATCGATCCACAAAATTGAACATATCAAATTTAATATTGCATTTGCCACTGAAAGAAGATGTTGATTTATTGACGGTTCACAAAACAAAATGACTCAAACATTTGTCTTGAAAAAACACGCATCCACGGTGTTTACCCAGGATCCAAACCCAGAAAATCGTTGCCCGAAGAAAAGTGAGTGAAGAGATTTGGGCGGCTCTAAACGTCCAGGTCTTGAGAGCCGNAAGCGAGGTGAGTATGTATCAGTGCCGGAATGCAAGGGTGGGGTAAACGGGAGTTCCTCGAGAATATCCGCCAACCAGCGTTATCGTCCGGCACGATTCCCACATGCGAAAATCCGGGGCCGACCCCGCCGGGAATCGAGTCCGGTTCACTTTGGTTGGAGGCCAGTAGTCTAACCACTACACCACAGCGGCCCCGCCTGAAGAAAGCGTTCGATTATTCACCTCACCCCGAGTGTTTGCCTTTATGACAGACCGCACTCCGGATAGCTGTGTGGGAAGAAATTAAACTGTATAATCAGCGACATTTTATTAGACGGCTGCATTTAATTACTACTGTGAAATAATTAGTTTGCTTGATATAATTGCAAGAATGAAAGATTGCTATCTTTTATTTTTTACAATATTGTATAAACCTAATAATTATATTCTTAGATATAATTTCAAGAATTAAATATTATTGTCGTTTCTTTATTATAATATTACTAATTGCAGTAAAATAAGTAAAGGCTATATATTTAGTGGCAAAATATTAAGCTCGTAATTATTCATTACATTCCTCTCCAACTATACTGAGCAAGGAAGAGCGTTGTATCACAGAGTACACTATAATACAGAGGTGCAAGATACTCTGATACTGCGAACTCCAACCGTGCACGCCAGTAAAATGGCATCACTGGCCGGCAAAATGTTGGAACGTCGTTAGCCAAACAGGGCCTGGTTACCAACTAGCCAGCCGGCAGCCCGGCCAATAGGAAACGTTTCGTATTATGCCGTAGACAATCAGACACCAGGCCAAATTCCAGAGCTTCGCACATCCAATTAGAGAATGGCTTCGTCCACATAAAATAAACCACCATGTCATTTTGTCTCTGTGTACCTATTTACTCTGAGGTTGTAACTCGAGCCTTTTTTCAGATAAAATGCTTGAAATCCCCATAGGGTATTTACTGTTTTCTTGTACATTGTTTACTATAACATATTTTGGAAATGTCGAGCTTGGAATATACCTGTGAAATAAGCAAAAGGTTTTCGTGGAATAAAAAATAATATGTTGAGAAAGTGGGCCATATACCCCAGGACACCCGGCGTCGTGTGCCTTGGATCATATATATATATAAAATTTAAAATATACGCGAATTAATGTATTGCTCTATCTAGAGGTTTACAAGTCATGTATTCGTATTGTTAAATAACTAACGATACGAAAAATATAAAGAATTGGTTTAGCAAGAAACAGAAANGTATTCGTATTGTTAAATAACTAACGATACGAAAAATATAAAGAATTGGTTTAGCAAGAAACAGAAAATTCACAATATCACTGTTAAAAAAAAACATTTCTTTTATTTAACTCTGAAAAGTGCTGGTAAAAATTTATCCACAGGTGTCCGTAAACTCTAGGTGAAATTACGGAAACATAGATTTTCCAAAGCGGACTTAATGTAAATTTCACGGGTCCTCTCCGTTCTGGTTACAGAGGTGAAGAATACTACTTGCAGACTTGCATTGGTTAATAGCTGGAGCTTGTNCCAGAGGCCTTTCAGAGAGCCTCCACTGAATGATGGTTCTAGTTGTTATCTAAGCTCAAACGGACCCTATATTTTTTATGACACTTTTCTGGGCAATAAATATATTTGGAAACACTGGAGAATTTTTCTTTTTACGAGGCCACCTAGATACGTTAGTGGTGCCAACAGAATCCAATCTTAAACACAAGTTATTTGTTGGGGGCATGTACGTACTTACAAGATGACACCTTTCAATTGATGTAGCACAGCCTGCCTGTTTGACACATCAAGAGCAACTATCTTTACCTGCACACGAAAAGCATTCATGCTATTTTCATATTTTCTTTTCCCAAATTTGGCCATTCCACACGCTGCTGATTAAAATTAGTTGCTCATCTTAAACAAATCGTCTCGAGTTTGCTTAACGAATATTTTGTGGAATGCATTTTAAGATAATTGTTTTTTCGTTCCTCCCCAGCTTTTCTTCATCAGCTCACGTTTATAGATTTTCTTCCAATTCGTCTTTGATAATTTACTACCAAGTTTCTTAACAGCCTTTTTTGTTGTCTCCTACTACATCTTTACAGCTGTTTGAATGTAATTTAACAAACTCTCTTCGTCGGAGCCAGTAAAAACTTCTTAACGGTATAGTTAAAAGAATATTTAAAATGGTTTTCCTTGCAGTCTTAAATTTACTAGAATATCAGCTGAGTGTCGACCGACTAACATTAACTAATTTTGAATCCTCCTCGAAATATATTTTCATATTTGAACCATCCGTGGGAATGACTTCGAGTGTATTTTAAATGCATTTTCATTTACAGGATAATTTATTTTCCAGATTTTCTATGAGGCATTATGTATACATACGCCAACTCATAAAACAACACACACGCACAAGCGTGTAGTAACTTTTGTACAATGAACCGCTGACCCACGGTGCAAGGTGCAGTTGTTGAACAAAGTACATAAGGGTGTATCGTATTAGAAACGTCAGCTGACAGGTATAAAATGCAACCAAAAGGAAAACCGTTTATCACTATCTACTTCCAAATAATGGGCTGTACGGAGGCAGCGCACAATGCATGGTTTGTACATGTGTTTGACTTAAAGAAAGGTTAAAAATAAAACAATAAAATTNAAAAAAAAAAAAAAAAAAAAAAAAAAAACGTTAACACACGTGATCTTTGCGTTGAACATCTTTAGTAACTACCCCAAGCAAATTCGTAATTAAAAACGTCACACTTTATTTACATATCACTAGGTCGCCGCACATTTCAAATGTTCAAACATGGTGTACCATGGCATGTTTTGGTCTAATATTCTCCGCCATGTACCGTAACACAATAAATTGCATTTCCAAGGGTGCATTTCAATAATATTAATAATGATACATTTGATGATCATGGTGAAAGTACAAATAAATATCACACAGAAATGTTTAATGATCTCATTCCTGATAACATTGATTAAAAGATAACTGACAAGAGTGTGGAACGAGTTTGATCATCGCATATATGTCGGTCGGGCCGCTCGTGGTGGTCACGTTGAACATTTATGAATGCATAGTAAAAAAACTTCACGGTTCTATGGTTTATTTGATTGTCAATCGAGGTTGTAGGTTGTTTGGTTTTGATATTATATAACTTCAATATTGGGGTATTCTTTAATANTGTCGGTCGGGCCGCTCGTGGTGGTCACGTTGAACATTTATGAATGCATAGTAAAAAAACTTCACGGTTCTATGGTTCATTTGATTGACAATCGAGGTTGTAGGTTGTTTGGTTTTGATATTATATAACTTCAATATTGGGGTATTCTTTTAACCTCATCGTGTATAAGAAAATTGTTTTATATAAATGGTTAATATTTGGTGTTTAAAGTGCAAAATAGTAACTAGAAATGGTAATATAAAAATTAAAAACACCAAAGATGGACAAAATTACACTTAAGTATCTGTTCTATATGTAGATCTAAAATATCATAATTTAAAAAAAATTGAGCAGTCATGAAGGTACAATTAATGAATTATATAAACTAGTTTGAAACACATTTCCTAGAATTTTAGTTATTCAATATATAATTGATTTACAGCAGGCTGATTTAATTAAAATGAATTCTGAGAATTTAAATGTTTTTTTCGAAAATTACAAAAGGAAATAAAAATATTTTTCACGATTATCAATGTTTTTCTAAATAAGTTTTTACTATTCCAGTTGTAGATAAATCTAGTGAAAATATTATAAAAGCTGTTAAATCAATTTTTAAATATGGATATCCAAAATTTTACATACAGATAATATTTTTGAATTTTATAATTCAAAATTTTAATTATTAGGCAATAATTTAACACTAACCATTATGAGACATTTAGTAAACTTGAAGCTAGTATTGATGAAAGATATAATAAAACTTAAAATAATAAAATATGGGAAAAATGTCCTTTAATAACAAATTATAAAAGGGTAAATTTTTTAGATGAGATATTAAAATAATATAATAATACTAAACATAGAACTATTAAAATCAAACCAATTAAATAAAGTAAATAACAAAATAAAAAATTATTTTTTTTAGAAATGCAGTGCATATATATTTCTGTGCTTAAAATAATGAAACATTATTTTAAAAAATCCCCGGGCTGTAAGTAAAGCCCCTGAAAACAATAAAAAAAAAATAGAAAAAATTTATTTATCCATANTTATCCATCATAACGAAAAAATATTACAAAATGTAGCAATTAAAAATTTACCCACTAAAAATAATGGAAAGAAACCACAATATCCAGACACATTTCCCACCTAAATCTTATGAAAAAAAAATTAAAAATCCAGGCGAAATAAATTTCCTAGCTGAAAAAAAAAATATTAAAAAATCTAGGTGCTAAAATTTGTTGGCTGAACCTATAGATATGATGGGTGATATAGGTTAAATGTTTATATAACGAATCGGTAAACATATTTATTATAAATTGGTACACTTTCAAATTAAAATTTACCATCTTACATTTTAAAATATATGAATGATAAATAAATACCAGGTAATTTTTATGAATGTTAAATTTAGAAAACTTATTATCCTAAGGATGTGTTGCAAAAAAATTAAAAACAAAAGGTAATATAATTTATGATTAACAACATGGTTTTGGTAATTAACATAATAGTTGGACAATTTACAACTAAACTGTATTATAAAAATATATGTAACATGGTGTATGTGGTGGTTTTGCCTTTAACTTTCATTAAATCTTTATTTTTTGTGTAAAAATTAAAAAACTATTAATTTTACTTATTTCATCGGATCCATTCGATCAACTGAACAACCCTAAAAATTAAAAATATTTGAAAAATGAATTTTTCTATTACAATTTTGTATCTGGGTCTAGAAATAATGATTTGTATAGTTATAAATTTTATTTTCATTAAAATAATTTTGTCAAACATAATCAATGAAAACTTTCCTTAAATTTTCATAAAATAAATTTACATTTTCATTAAATGTAATTTTTATTTTTAAAATATACAAATTTCTTTGCATATGAAGTTTATTAATTCTATCTAATAAATAATTTTCAGTAATAATATTTATTCTAAAATAATTCCCACGAGCTGTTTATTTTTAAACATTCTTTGATTCTTTGATATAAATGTATATAATTTGGATTGTATTCAAATATTAAAATTTCTTGGCAATTTGGAAGTATATACTGAATTATATATTAAAGTGTATTAATACTTTTTCTTTATGTTCTGATAACATAATAATACCAATAAATGTAATTATTTAATAATTTTAATACTACAAATTTTTGTCCTACATTTGGATTTTGAGTTTGTGGAACTATAATTTGTTTCGTATTATTAATATTTAGTTTTTTCCTTATAGTCACATCTCTATAAATTTTGTTTTTTTTATATTTCATTCATTTTTTTACTTTTTTTAATATAACTTTCATAGATACATCTTCAGATTCTTTTAAACCATTTATAAGATTATCTTTAATTTTATTGATATCTTTTAATTAACTATTTAAAATTTTTAAATATAAAAATTTAATATTTTATTTATTTTGACTAGTTTTTCTAATTGACAGCAAAACATTTTTTTTAAAACCCAATCANTATTAATTCTATCTAATAAATAATTTTCAGTAATAATATTTATTCTAAAATAATTCCCACGAGCTGTTTATTTTTACACATTCTTTGATTCTTTGATATACATGTATATAATTTGGATTGTTTTCAAATATTAAAATTTGTTGGCAATTTGGAAGTATATACTGAATTATATATTAAAGTGTATTAATACTTTTTCTTTATGTTCTGATAACATANGTATATACTGAATTATATATTAAAGTGTATTAATACTTTTTCTTTATGTTCTGATAACATAATAATACCAATAAATTTAATTATTTAATAATTTTAATACTACAAATTTTTGTCCTACATTTGGATTTTGAGTTTGTGGAACTATAATTTGTTTCGTATTATTAATATTTAGTTTTTTCCTTATAGTCACATCTCTATAAATTTTGTTTTCTATTCATATTTCATTAATTTTTTTACTTTTTTAAATATAACTTTTATAGATACATCTTCAGATTCTTTTAAACCATATATAAGATTATCTTTAATTTTATTGATATCTTTTAAATAACTATTTAAAATTTTTAAATATAAAAATTTAATATTTTATTTATATGGACTAGTTTTTCTAATTGACAGCAAAACATTTTTTTAAAAACCCAATCAGTGAAATTGTCTGCTCCTGGCATTTTAGATCATATAATTAATTAAATCACAGCTGATTCATTTATGAAAAAAGTATTTGATTTCATATATTGGACTGTAAGTGAATCACTTACAATCAATTGACTGTATAATAAATTTTTTTTGTTAATATAATCAAAATTTGCTCGTCTACAATTTTTACATTCCAAAATTATAGCTTTTCAAAACCGCACTTTTACACTTTTCAATCAAAACTCTTTCAATTTATAGAAAGAAATGTTTAATATTGTTAGCATAAACAAATATATATAAATAAATCCAATTCTCAACAAAAAAAAACAATACATTAAATTAATTGTACAGTACTACAAGAGTTAGAATTAAATTGAAATATAGATATCATAATTTTTCAGGTTATGATTAAAAGTTAGGTAACAAAATTTCTTGTGTTTTGATGATAGTTTTAAAATGATTTTAACTGATAGCAATGCTAAACAAATTGAAAATAAAGAAATACAATTATGAATGAAAAATTTATAATACTGATTATTAAGATAAAGGAAATTAAAAATTGACAATCTATGCATGATAATGAATTTAGTTTTGTTTAATATTTTAATAAAATTTTAATATATATTTTTATTACTATTTAATTGGACATATATATTTTTTATAAATATGTGTATATTTTTTAAATAAATATTTTCATAAATTTTGTTGTTAACTTTTTAAAAATATTTTTAAATATTTTTTGTATTAGTTATAATAAACATTTTCATGTTCTATTTCATAAATACTATTGAATATAACTCATTGACAGACATTCAATTCACTATAAATATGTTTATATAAATTTATACTTGTGCATGTTTTGTGCCAATTCGTCCCAGTTTATTATTTTATTTAATAACTTAATTAAAATGTTTAATAATTAGTTATATATTTTCTTTTTCTATTGTCTTTTGTATTAATTTTCTTTAATTCTACTCTGATGAGAGGGATTATCTTTTGTTTTTTCATATTCACGAAATAATTTTAAAACTTTGATTTCTTTATATTTTGTAAATTTTTGTAGTATTTTTATAACTTTTAATATTGTTGTCCATTGTGGTTATGATTTAATATACATAATATTTAGGAAAAAACATATTTATAGATAAAATTTTCAATGAATCAGAGCTGGCTCACTTTAAAAGAAAATTATTAATTTTTTTATTTAATTTACTCACTTTTTAATAAAAATTACATACTTTTCATCAAAATCGCTAATTTTTTAAAATCAAATTTTACTTTAAATTGGGCTAGACCAGTTTTTTTTTAGTAGAATTGTAAGAATTTGTGAAAAAATAGAATTCTTGAGCCAGTTTTGTACTACTTTCCTTTTTAAATTTTTTTTTATTAAACCTGTATTAATTTTGTTGAAATGGGAGGAACATTGGCACGAATGTTCTTAAATTTTGTTAATTGTTCTTAAAAAATTAAAGAATTTTGATGAAACATAAATTTATTGTTGAAAATATAAGCAATTTTAATAGAAAATTTTCATTTTTGGTGAAATATTGATTGATTTTGAAGAAAAATGTGTTTTTAAATGTAATATGTAGTAATTTTTTATGAAAAGTGTAATTATTGTTTAAAAATAGGTTGTTTAGTTCTCTCATGAGACATACTACTAACCGAGTCTAGAAAATTGTACCAGATGGACAGGCTCCGCAATTGTGCGCACTAAGTGTGATATTTTGCGTAAGATTTATTTCTTACTAGGCACTACGAACACACATATTACCTCACTTTTTTTGGTTTTTATTGATTATAAATTTAATTTTATACTTCATAAATAAAATTGATTAAAATTCCAATTTAACTAAAAAAACTTTTTTTTTTATGTCAACAGAAAACGATTGTGATTCATGGCATATTAAGGAGACAACCAAACATGTCACTCATAGGGTCCNGCCACTCGCAGGGTCCTTTTTGGAAATGTTTAATTCAAAAACTGCGGAGAAACCAAGAAAAGACCATATATTCCGTGGTCTCATTAAGAAATGCTGAAAATAAAAACAATTGCAAACACGGTTAAGTTGGTTACGATACACGAAAGGATGTGATATTGATACTAACGCCTTCGACACTTGGCAAAATTTTGTACGAAAATTACCGCCTCCAGTAGGCAATAAGCGCAGTGTGTGTTCACAGGGAGAGAGGAACATTTCATTTGCTGCTGTAATTTGGTCTCTACTTCACTTGTTCGCTCAAAATCCACTAGGCGTGCCGACAACTGCCTGTTAATAGTCCACTTTGTTCAGATAGCGTGGCCATTTCCACATGCAGCCAAAACTGTAGCGATACCAGTGGATAATGTAGAATCAGTTCATCAAGGCGAGTCACGAATTTTATGGTCGAACGGTTTATTTTGATAGCAGCAAGATATATTTCCAGGGCACATTTTTCATAGCATGTTTCTACTTATCAGGAAAATAAGTTTTATAAACGAACAAACGTTAAAAGAATTAGTAAGAGTTGCAACATAAAAAAAATCGTTTTAACTCATGAAAATATTTATTTAATCGNTGCAACATAAAAAAAATCGTTTTAACTCATGAAAATATTTATTTAATCGTATGCCATATTACGCCGGTAGAATTGAACAGACTTGCGTGGAGTTTAGAGTAGTATTGCAATGTCTCCTTGTCACCAGCAATATTCACGAAGTCCACTGTCTCGTAATACTACCTATAGTCTATTCGCGGTTTCTTCACACTTTTTAAATAAAACCTTTGAAAAATCATCCCATGTATGAAGTGTTTATATGTTTCCTAAACTAAATATATCATAAAACACAACGCCTCTCTGTCTGTCTGTTAGTGCACTTATCACTCAATAACCACTTATGCGATTCACGTTATTTTTATAATTTATAGCTATGTTCTCTGGCCAGGTTTTAGTATATATTTTGTTACGTAAAGTAACATAATGAATAAGCAGTGACGATAATAGTGAATCAAGTCGGAAAAAAGTTTTCCGCCAGCGCGCTCTCTTGCAATACGCTGTCTAAAAAGTTAAAGATGGAACAATATCATGTATTAAAGAATTGTGCACAATAAAAAGAAATAAAAAAACTCTGCGGTAGCATATATCTATATATAGCAGAGAAATACTAATNAAGAATTGTGCACAATAAAAAGAAATAAAAAAACTCTGCGGTAGCATATATCTATATATAGCAGAGAAATACTAATAAGTGTTTTTACCATTTAATTTCTCAATAAATAAATACGTTAAATTCAAGCTGTTGTTTCCACTTTAATAAATTAATATTTATCAAAGAAAAAAATGTCATTAGAACTGTTTAACGAAGAAACCTAAACAATAAATCTGTATTCCTCGCGAGCGGAGCCGCGGGCATAGCTATTTATGTTATATATCGCAAGCGTTTTATTCTTGTGTTAACATAAAAGAACATGAAGGTACCTTATTTTTGGAAAATTAATGCTTTATTTATAACTAATTCTTAAATTATAATATTTAATTTATAATTAATATGTATAAAACAGAGAGAGAATATACGTGTTGGTAATGCCTAGTAATTAATAGCTATTGTGCAGAATATTATTAAAGTGAGTGTGTGTGAATGCGGTGCGTAGTACCATTGGTGTAATTTTCTAGACTTAGTTAATTTTTGTTTCCATGAGGCGGAGGAATATCCTGGAAGTAGAACTTCATCAGGATTTCAGAAAAGCTGAAAATAANAGCAGGATTTCAGAAAAGCTGAAAATGACCTTCCATGGACTATACGTCGGCAGCACTCAAAGTTCAGTGTTGTATTGAGCACGAGAAGATTTATGTTTTGTTACACAGGAAATAACATATGACCGGTACATTGTTAACTCGCACTATATTGGGCGACAACTTGCTATAGGCTGTCCACGGTAAAGTGAGCGCTTTTGAGGCTCTAGTTACTTTTTCTTTTCAGCCATTTTTTATCCTTTAACCAACTTTTTAAATAAGTATTGCCATGCAAGTAGTAAACACTGTGTGTGTATTCCACCGCACTTAGAAGTTAACGTCTAAGGTTAAAATAAAATATATTTATTGACTATTATTTCAAATGAGAGGGTTTTGAAAAGTGCTCACTTTACCGTGAACNTTTTCATAGCATGTTTCTACTTATCAGGAAAATAAGTTTTATAAACGAACAAACGTTAAAAGAATTAGTAAGAGTTACAACATAAAAAAAATCGTTTTAACTCATGAAAATATTTATTTAATCGTATGCCATATTACGCCGGTAGGATTGAACAGACTTGCGCGGAGTTTAGAGTAGTATTGCAATGTCTCCTTGTCACCAGCAATATTCACGAAGTCCACTGTCTCGTAATACTACCTATAGTCTATTCGCGGTTTCTTCACACTTTTTAAATCAAACCTTTGAAAAATCATCCCATGTATGAAGTGTTTATATGTTTCCTAAACTAAACATATCATAAAACACAACGCCTCTCTGTCTGTCTGTTAGTGCACTTATCACTCAATAACCACTTATGCGATTCACGTTATTTTTATAATTCATAGCTATGTTCTCTGGCCAGGTTTTAGTATATATTTTGTTACGTAAAGTAACATAAGGAATAAGCAGTGACGATAATAGTGAATCAAGTCGGAAAAAAGTTTTCCGCCAGCGCGCTCTCTTGCAATACGCTGTCTAAAAAGTTAAAGATGGAACAATATCATGTATTAAAGAATTGTGCACAATAAAAAGAAATAAAAAAACTCTGCGGTAGCATATATCTATATATAGCAGAGAAATACTAATAAGTGTTTTTACCATTTAATTTCTCAATAAATAAATACGTTAAATTCAAGCTGTTGTTTCCACTTTAATAAATTAATATTTATCAAATAAAAAAATGTCATTAGAACTGTTTAACGAAGAAACCTAAACAATAAATCTGTATTCCTCGCGAGCGGAGCCGCGGGCATAGCTATTTATGTTATATATCGCAAGCGTTTTATTCTTGTGTTAACATAAAAGAACATGAAGGTACCTTATTTTTGGAAAATTAATGCTTTATTTATAACTAATTCTTAAATTATAATATTTAATTTATAATTAATATGTATAAAACAGAGAGAGAATATACGTGTTGGTAATGCCTAGTAATTAATAGCTATTGTGCAGAATATTATTAAAGTGAGTGCGTGTGAATGCGGTGCGTAGTACCATTGGTGTAATTTTCTAGACTTAGTTAATTTTTGTTTCCATGAGGCGGAGGAATATCCTGGAAGTAGAACTTCATCAGGATTTCAGAAAAGCTGAAAATAACCTTCAATGGACTATACGTCGGCAGCACTCAAAGTTCAGTATTGTATTGAGCACGAGAAGATTTATGTTTTGTTACACAGGAAATAACATATGACCGGTACATTGTTAACTCGCACTATATTGGGCGACAACTTGATATAGGCTGTCCACGGTAAAGTGAGCGCTTTTGAGGCCCTAGTTACTTTTTCCTTTCAGCCATTTTTTATCCTTTAACCAACTTTTTAAATAAGTATTGCCATGCAAGTAGTAAACACTGTGTGTGTATTCCACCGCACTTAGAAGTTAACGTCTATGGTTAAAATAAAATATATTTATTGACTATTATTTCAAATGAGAGGGTTTTGAAAAGTGCTCACTTTACCGTGAACANGGTTAAAATAAAATATATTTATTGACTATTATTTCAAATGAGAGGGTTTTGAAAAGTGCTCACTTTACCGTGAACAGCCTATAGTGAAGGACAGTACAGTAAGCCTGCCAACAGTATTGTGAATCAGTAGATCAGTAGTAAGTTAAAATACAGATGTAATGGTATTCGTAAAGTGGTGGTGACAGGAGACTTCCATCAAGCCTGTCTCGAAGTCTTAAATTGTGTGGCGAATTAAGGAAGTGTTTCGCGCCTGCAAAGTTTCCAAAACAACTTAATCGCCTCACTCCTTTCAATGATTAAAGGATGCGCATTAGAAATGTTTAAGGCCGCCGCCTTCTTGGAGGTTTCTAGAGCGTTTGAGACATGGAAGCACGGGAGCGATAAGGACGACTCTGACACGCGCGCCTGATGGCCATTCGCTCCTACGCGCTAGGCGCTGAACTGGCGCAGTGTTTCCGTTGTGCCGTGCATTAACTTTGAACCAGTACGGCATTGGGTTGGCATTCACAGCAATGATGCTTTTTTATTTCCCCAGTAATTGTCTTTTTATTTTTATAATAAGTGTTAGGTAGCTGTTGTGCTCGAACATCCCCTCAGAACATAAGAGTTAATCAAAGTATCGTAGGCTGACAGCACGTTTCACTGCTATGAGTAATATGTTTCAGTGGCGAAAGGATGGCATGCGTTCCGAGTGTACAATTATTACGAACTTCAGAGAAAAATGCGCGTTTCATACCATTAAGTTATTTGGCATAAACTAATATGAGATACATACGTA
The DNA here is from genome assembly GCA_002778355.1 of Clitarchus hookeri. Classification (NCBI taxonomy): domain Eukaryota; kingdom Metazoa; phylum Arthropoda; class Insecta; order Phasmatodea; family Phasmatidae; genus Clitarchus; species Clitarchus hookeri. The sequence goes on along the minus strand of NQII01001148.1, from coordinate 13,321 downwards.
AACAACTTCTGTGCTTCATCAAGCATAAACTTAGTAGTATCGGTTTTCGATGCTATCGCTGTAGACAAACATTCACCATTTTAAAACGCTACGATTCTGGCCTCAAATACGTCATACAGCTACTTTGCAATAAATTAATATTTCCGTAAAAATCGGAAAGTTGCCACTGGTNTCTGGCCTCAAATACGTCATACAGCTACTTTGCAATAAATTAATATTTCCGTAAAAATCGGAAAGTTGCCACTGGTGTACAGTAAAATAATTTTCTCTTCTATTCACGTTCAAAGTCAGCCACCGGCATAAAACGTAAAGCATTCTTTGTACATCCCTATCTTAATTACTTTTTTTTGTACTAACGCAGGGCAAGAGCAGTTTTTACTGCCTCAGAAAAAAATANATACATCCCTATCTTAATTACTTTTTTTTGTACTAACGCAGGGCAAGAGCAGTTTTTACTGCCTCAGAAAAAAATAAAACGGTTGTCATACTGTACTCAAAAAATGATAAACTTGCCTGGCAGTTGCAGTGCAAAAATCTGCGGTGTTGTTTTATGATATTTCCGGGTAAAATGTACAGCAATAGCAGGTTTTGTTCATACATTTACTTTTTTTTTTTTAGAATGTAATTTTAATATGAGTTTACTAAAAAATATTATTATCCTTTTTAGTTTGTAACACACAAACTGAATTACAAAATTAAAATGTGTCATGCATCTGATAATAACGACTCACTGACTTGCGAAATAGTTAAGTGAGTGAATGAAGAGATTTGGGCGGCTCTTAACAGCGATGTCCTGAGAGGCGATGAATTAGTTAAGCAATACTATCGGTTCGCTGCATTCTTCAAAATTAAACCAGAGCTGGGGAAACAAATCGAAAATTACAGAAGCGAAATAAACGTTTGCATTAACTGCTAACAGCGTATGGGCAACTGCAGAGATGCTATTTGCTTGCAAGGCATTACAATTTTCGCAGTAGTGCAACAATTTCATCAAAATAATTAAAATTAGTAACGGAGTGGAAATAATGAAGAAGCTTTTCATTGCGAAAAATTTTTCACTAGCGTTAATATTTAGGACGTGATCGTTTATATATTCACTGTGGGATGTAATCAGATCGCAGAGAAAGGAGATGCTTCCTCTGAGCGCGTTTGAAGTTGGCAAAGACAGAGCGATAAACCAGGTAAACATTTTGANGAGAGAAAGGAGATGCTTCCTCTGAGCGCGTTTGAAGTTGGCAAAGACAGAGCGATAAACCAGGTAAACATTTTGAGTTTGTGCACGTCAGCGTAAAAGAGAAAAAAAATATGTTGCAAGGTGAATCAGTGCTATGACTGATATATATTGATATATTTTTTCAGTTTATTTTCCATATATTGGGCACATTATAAGTAAACAATGCCATTCCATGTGAAGTAATTATAGATGCAGGCGTAAAACGTTACAATGAAAATGAAAAATGTGCAGATAACCTTCAAATACCAAACACGAAGAAGGAAGTTATATTGCAATTACTTCGTCCGAACTTCCACATAGGTTAGGTGTGTATTTCAATCAATTTATTAACACAATTCTGCTCTGTATAATGACAGAAAAACGTACAGACATGAGATATATTTAGATCTCAGACGGGTGGCTTCGAAACATGCTTTATTCTCACAGTCAAATATAAAATTTATATACGTAAATGTGTGCACATATNCAGACGGGTGGCTTCGAAACATGCTTTATTCTCACAGTCAAATATAAAATTTATATACGTAAATGTGTGCACATATTTATGTATATATAAATAAATATATATGTATATATATATATATATATCTAATATATATAATTCTCCCGTCACAGTGTTAGTCACTGAACTCCTCCGAAACGGCTGGACCGATTTTTATGAAATTTTTTATGTATACTCGGTAGGTCTGAGAATAGATTTATATCTATTTTTTACACCCCTAAGTAATAAGGGTGGCCACCCCCAAACAATTTTTTTTTATTGTTTGAACAAAATTTTTATTTTTTATTTTTTTATGATGTGGCATCAAAAAATACATACCCTCCTAAATTTTCACCCTTCTACCACCAACCCTTATTTTTTTATAGCGATATTAGTAATTTAATAAATTTTACCCTAGGTCGATAACTGATCAATTATCATCGATCATTTATCGATCTAGGTTACAATTTATTCCCACCAGGTGTCTCCCAGTGACACAGCACGGAGTAGCCGGTCTCCACTTTCTCTCACACAATAACCTTTCTCTTATTCATTTGTGCTCAGATCGTAGTAGTGACGTGTTTACAATTATATTTTCAATAATTAAGTGTACTTCTTAATTAACTTTATTATTGATCGCAAAGCTGTAATTGTTTGTATTTCCATTTTATTAATATTTATTAAATTATCTAATATATAAGTGTAGTTCTCACGTTCAGTTATTTAATTAATTTTATATAACCTCAACAGTAATCAACACGTGTCACGAGCACGTGTTATATAATAAACAAATTTGTTTATTATATTATATTAAAGTCAGTGTGTGTAAAATTTAGTGAGAATCCATCTAAAAAATAAATATTGCACAAGGTAAATAATTTAATAATTAGAAATATACATTAATTAACATTAAATATTGCGTGTATGTATATGTATGTGCATATATGTGCAATTAATGATAAATACATTATAACTATACTGTTTTTTATCATTGAGTAAACGCTTATTATTAAAAATAATTTAATAATAAGAAATATACATTAATTATAGTTATAGTTATTTTTTTCTAATACTATAATCACTAGAAATACTTTTTATGGCAAATCAACGTTTGCCGGGTCAGCTAGTATATATATATAGGACATCAGCCTGTATTGTACCGTGTTTGCTAGTTGTATTTGTAAGTCAGTACATTCATTCCTAACAAAATTTCTGAAACAGCCATAATATTCAATACTTAGNTTGCTAGTTGTATTTGTAAGTCAGTACATTCATTCCTAACAAAATTTCTGAAACAGCCATAATATTCAATACTTAGTGGGATTTCACCTGATATATACTTTGCATACACAGTTCACAATGGACTCCACAAAAAAAAAGTTTTTTTTTAAAGTGTGATAAATTGTCCAAATTTCGACACCTTTTAATAATTTCCATTTTAGGACTCGAAAAATATACCTGGTGTTGTAAATTTGACTTATTATTTAGCANTGACACCTTTTAATAATTTCCATTTTAGGACTCGAAAAATATACCTGGTGTTGTAAATTTGACTTATTATTTAGCATCTGCAGTAAAATATGTTAATAATACCTTGGTATGAGTGTAATGCTGTTAAACATAAGGTAACTCAGAAACGCAGTCTTAAACATTAAAGTTATTCACTACATTAGAGTTAAATATTGATTTCCTTGTATACAAAAATACACAAATGTTTTAATGCTTAAACAATTTTCTTGCTACCAGCCAGACAGTTATCCTGTTTGTATGCAATTTACACAGAAAAATGTCTTAATGTGAAGTTTAGCATTTGCACATTTTGAATAAATCCGTGTGCGACAGCCTACACACTGGATCATGACTTCCTAAACAGCCTTTTCACATATAATGCAGTACCAATTACTTTAATATTTATTCTTGCTAGGTATATGCAGATCTTGCTTAGGTGTCTACCCAAACGAAAGTAGTTTCTTCCTTCCAGATTAATATAATTCAAGGCTTCATTTAAAGGGACTGGTGGTAAGTGGTTCCGCCTTTTGAGCATGTTTGACTGGCCCTAAATTTCGGTGTAGAGTATGCCATTATTTTTGGCAGAGGCAACACTTCCTTCAGACTCTCAAGGGATTTATTACTGTTCTTAGGGAACATATAACATCTAGCCTGATTCTATGGTTGATCATAGGCTTGAGATTCTGCTTCATCTGAAGGTTTTCCTCGGTTTTCCAGTGAATGCTCGACTTCATTATTTTGAGTCATATGCATATCAGTGATAATGCCTACAGTTTCTGAAGCCCTAAGTGATGGGCTTCAGACATATGCCGGTTAACTGGCAAAACACCGGTTGCACGAAAATCACGTTCAGCAGTTCTAACTGTAGCTGTGAGTCCATAGGCCTCGTTCAACAAACCAGCACTCTTAAACATTGAGACGGTGTGACCAACATGTCATAACAACTTTTCTTGAGCCCGTGTAAAAAACGTCCCGAGTGTCTTAAAATTTGCCACGCATAATGGTTGAAGTCGATGTTTGATCTCCCCTGGCAGTTGCAACAAATGTATTTCGTATTCTCTACAAAACTCAAGTGCTGCAAAATTTTTGCTGTGAGTTGTGTGACCATCAAGCAGCAGCAACAGTGTTTTGTTGTGATCTGATTTCACACACTATTGAATATATTTCAAACACAACAAACAAATGTTTCGAATTAACGTAACCTGCGTCGGATATCTCAATGAGCCTTCCTGGTGGTGCTCTAATTGCTAGGTTCTGAGGTTTTCTTTTCCTCTGGAATATCATTATTAGTGGAATATAGAGCCCTGGCGTTGACGCAGCACATCTCTGTTGTATTTACTCCTAACTCTACACTTGCCATTGCACCATACTTGATGCTTTCCTTTGCAAGCTACGANACATCTCTGTTGTATTTACTCCTAACTCTACACTTGCCATTGCACCATACTTGATGCTTTCCTTTGCAAGCTACGAAATTTCGAGACTTCTTTTGCGCAGAGGGGAACCCTGATTCATATACGTTGTAGATGGCGCTAGCTGTAATCTTCTTCTCATTCACAATATTATCCAAGAGATCGAAGAAGTGATCAAAATTTCTTATTGTGGTGGATTTTGGTTGGCGTAACGACATACAGGTGTTACGACGCATGAAAGCATAAAACTATTTCTTCCCTGACGGGTGCATTTCTAAATTGAAAGCATATGAAATAGAACAATTTACTATGGTTAGCNACATCTCTGTTGTATTTACTCCTAACTCTACACTTGCCATTGCACCATACTTGATGCTTTCCTTTGCAAGCTACGACATTTCGAGACTTCTTTTGCGCATAGGGGAACCCTGATTCATATACGTTGTAGATGGCGCTAGCTGTAATCTTCTTCTCATTCACAATATTATCCAAGAGATCGAAGAAGTTATCAAAATTTCTTATTGTGGTGGATTTTGGTTGGCGTAACGACATACAGGTGTTACGACGCATGAAAGCTTAAAACTATTTCTTCCCTGACGGGTGCATTTCTAAATTGAAAGCATATGAAATAGAACAATTTACTATGGTTAGCNTTAAAACTATTTCTTCCCTGACGGGTGCATTTCTAAATTGAAAGCATATGAAATAGAACAATTTACTATGGTTAGCCCGAACCGTATTTCTTCAAATTTGAGATTGTTTGATGCTAGTTCATCTTCCATCTCCTTTGAGATTGTTGCCCACCTCCCAAATGACTTCACCTCATTTCGTAAACATTCTTACTGTCAGCATGACGTTTGATGGTTGTCTTAGGCACTCCATACACAGGAGCACTTTCATTCAGACTGCAGTCTCCATTATTGTAAGCTACAATGGTTAACTGCAATCATACTTCTGTCTAATTGCCTTATCGCCTTCGCTTAGCCATTACAGGTCCCTGCAAAGCCAGAAACCACAAAATTGTAAGTTAACTGGAATGGAAGTTCAAAATGTTGTTACTTGCAAGTGACAAGACACCACATCTTCCCCTTCCAATATTTTAATGTAAGTTTATAGGTGCAAATACTGAACTGCCCAAATGGGCACGTAATAAAAGCTTGAAAATAAGAACTTTAGAGAATCGTGATTTCCTGAAATATATTATCTCTGTGTAGGCCCCGCTGCCCGTTATTACTTTCACTCCTTCTGCTCGTGCTTCATTTCTCTTCCTTGTATGCTTTCTTCATTCATAATGAATGACAGTGGAACATGCAAGTGCAATATGGGATCTTAATTGTAATTTTGGCTTAGCTATATTTATATGTTTTCAGAATCTTAATTTTAATTCGATATCAGTATTTAAAATTTGACAATTAATATTTTACTGGAGAAAGAAATAGGAGATAGCGGTCCCACAGTGTACGGAGTCTTTATAACTAGGCTTTTAACATAATAAACACAACCACTTTATTTCGGACTCATCCCTCCATGCATTTCCTTTCAGTTACCGCCACCATGTGTATGGGTGCAATTATTAAAACAAAATGTAATGTGGGTTTCCTAAGTCGGACCAGTTAGAAACTACAAATCCTTCAGCAAAAGCACAGATTTTATTTTCATCCATGTGATATTACATTTTTAATAATTATATTTATTAAACACTACATAGTATTTGTAGACAACATAATGGAGATTCCAATAAAANTATTACATTTTTAATAATTATATTTATTAAACACTACATAGTATTTGTAGACAACATAATGGAGATTCCAATAAAATAACATTGTATTTTTTCAATTATCGAGTGGTATTGTAAATCCTTGCACACGGGCCCACTAGTTTTATATGCAGTACAATGAAAGAACGCCACGCCATACAGTGCGCGGCAGAGTGGCGCCCGACACTCGACCTTCAACAAGGTCACGCAGCCAGCACATATTAACACAGCGCGCCAGCCAGACAGACAGCTGTGTCACTAGATGGGCGGACAATTCCAGGGTCCAACTTAGACGGCGATCCAATGTAGGCTACATTCTCTCCTAGTATGAGAATATACGTAAGTATAATATTAANTATTACATTTTTAATAATTATATTTATTAAACACTACATAGTATTTGTAGACAACATAATGGAGATTCCAATAAAACAACATTGTATTTGTTCAATTATCGAGTGGTATTGTAAATCCTTGCACACGGGCGCACTAGTTTTATATGCAGTACAATGAAAGAACGCCACGCCATACAGTGCGCGGCAGAGTGGCGCCCGACACTCGACCTTCAACAAGGTCACGCAGCCAGCACATATTAACACAGCGCGCCAGCCAGACAGACAGCTGTGTCACTAGATGGGCGGACAATTCCATGGTCCAACTTAGACGGCGATCCAATGTAGGCTACATTCTCTCCTAGTATGAGAATATACGTAAGTATAATATTTAACATTGGCTGGAAGACTACATATACTGACAGGGATATCCTGCGTGTATCACGGGTGGTGAATAAAAATCACTTCGCTTCCAGGCGACAGTTCTAATGGAAGTCAACGCAGGAGTTTTACAACCAATTTATGAATGACGTTTCCATAGGTAACTGCATGCGATGAACTTATGGTGCACAGTAGCACGTAAGAGGTCTTACTTCCCTTCTGTTCACAATGTTACCCGGTTGCAATGGGCGAAGAAACACAGACATTGAACTCTTCATAATCGAAACGTGTTATTACGTTTTATAAATCTCGTACGAAACGCCTTGTTCATTGTAGACCTCAGAATGCGTTCAATGATGACTGGGTGCCATTTATGGTCATTTGATTGGAAGTGGTTATTTGATGTTCTGGGCACGTGTAGGTGGAAATGGGCCATTGGTTGAGGTGGCAGAAAGTTTGAACTACAAACGTTAATTGAGCTGCTGGATTACCAGGTTTTGTCTTTCGGTCATCATCTTACCNTGGCAGAAAGTTTGAACTACAAACGTTAATTGAGCTGCTGGATTACCAGGTTTTGTCTTTCGGTCATCATCTTACCGATGAACGTACCGTTTCTATGCCTGCATTCACAGATGACAGTTCTCACGTTCACATGCTTGTAGATGTGGCTGATTGGAATAGTGAATAATGAAGATCATTCCCACACCTGGAATGAATGACCCGCAAAGCCCCAGAGGAACTATCTGGGCAACGAGTGAAACCCCAGGGAAGACATCCACTAACTCCGGTTGAACTAAGGGCCAAGATGGTGTACTGCTTAGATTGCTCGCCTCCCACTAAGGTGAACTGGGTTCGATTCCCGTCGGGGTCACCCCGGATCTTCGCATGTAAGAATCGTGCCGGACGATACCGCTTGTCAACGGGTTTTCTCAGGGATTTCCCGTTTCCCCTGCCCTTGCAAACCGGCTCTGCCGTACTCACCTCGCTTCACCCTCATCGGCTCTCAAGACTTTTTAAGAAAAGCCCAAATCACTTCACTGTTAACTCACACAGGCTGAACTAGGCAATTATTTTATGCAAGTGTGGTTTGACTTTTATGTCCTCTACCATTAAGCCTAAAAAGAATCGNGGCTGAACTAGGCAATTATTTTATGCAAGTGTGGTTTGACTTTTATGTCCTCTACCATTAAGCCTAAAAAGAATCGTAACTGATGTTGGTTCATGTTGTGATACTATATTATACTCGATATACGTCAGATGCAGGGGGCTCAGTTTATTTTGTCCTGTGAGCTAAGTTCAATGTTGACAGATGAAAATTACAAATTAAATTAGTTGATGTACCAAGGACAGGTTTTCTATGAAGGAGCCAGCAAGCTCGTCAAGGAAGTTATCAGGTGTATTTACTTCAAACCCTGAGTAATTAATTTATAAGACCAGGATGACAAAAAGAAAATCCAAAAGATGGAACCTTCCCCAATGCAGCTTCAAATTCGACTGATATGAGTTGACGCCTGTAAAGTACGCCTGGTTTTGGCGAACAAATCAAACCCAGTTTGTTTTGCAGGCAGGGCAGAGACGAATTGAGCATGGCTGCACACACGCCTGCTCTGTTAGTGTAGTTGCACTGTTGTTACAGGCGGTGGTTAGACGTTGGGCTGAAACACTGCCACGGAGTACTTAAAAAATACAAAGGTCAAATAGCCGCTTATTCTGCGAACTCCAACCGCACACCCCAGAAAAATGGCGTCACTGGCCAGCAACATGGCGGAACTCTGTCCGCCAATAAGCGCCTGGTAACGTGCTTGCCAGCTTGCAGTCCAGCCAATAGAAAAATCTTTCGAAGCACGTGGTGGCCAATGAGATAGAAGGCCTATTCCCAAAACTTCTGGCAGCCAGTAGCCGATGGGTACGCCCCATATCAAAGAAACCTCAATGCCACCTCATCTCTGTGTTCTTATCTGCTACGTGATACCGCTTAACACTCGGGCGTGTAGCCTACAGACTTCCTGCGACGTACCTGACTTGCAGGGCCAGAAAAACGTGTCAGGGTCAGTGCCCTGACGGCTTGTCTCCAGTCATATGCGTACTCGAGTTTCGGATACTTGTTCATTTTGCTGCTGTGCCAGTTAGTGCCTCTNAGGCTTGTCTCCAGTCATATGCGTACTCGAGTTTCGGATACTTGTTCATTTTGCTGCTGTGCCAGTTAGTGCCTCTTTGCTAACCACGTGATCAGATCCTTTTTCTATTGCAAGTATACTGTTAACTTGATCGTCTAGGACGTGTACACCGATACATCTATATACATATATAAATGTTGTGTCCGTTTGTTCGGACGCGTATAACTCCCGAAAAAATCAACCAATTTTCATTATGTTTTTTTATAACCCTTCCTTTCGTTCCCACGAGTGTTTGTACACCTTTATTTTTTATCTGTATTACCTGCAAAGGTAATAAAATCTGCAAAAATCTCATTTTTACCATGCTTTCGCGTCAGGAAGCGCCTTTGTGGACAGCTGTCTCTTTGAACATTTCAGTTTGTTGTTCTCAATGTTTTTTTTTACATATGAATACATATACTTAGATATAACATATTTCAATTAATTTCACAGAAATGAATAGAACCAACATCTTTTATGACACAGCAACGCGTGGCCGGGTAAGCTAGTCGCTGATGAAAGGCGAAGTGCACCGAGAGAAAGGTNCATCTTTTATGACACAGCAACGCGTGGCCGGGTAAGCTAGTCGCTGATGAAAGGCGAAGTGCACCGAGAGAAAGGTTTGTTCCCGGCAGTGGCGCGTGGTGAACTGTTGCGAGGTAAACTAACGTTAGCTCTGTGATATACCCCGTTGCTTGCTAGTCCACTAACACACAGCTCGGCGGCGGACACCACGGGACCTGTGTAATGGATCGGAATGCCCGAGGCTGCGCGGTGGGAACTAGCTCCTGCTGCGTACACCGAGANTGTAATGGGTCGGAATGCCCGAGGCTGCGCGGTGGGAACTAGCTCCTGCCGCGTACACCGAGAATGTACAGCAGTGAGGAAGAACCCGCCATCTTTCCTTGCAACACTTCACCACACGCCACTGGTTCCGGCAAACAACATATTTATTTGTACATGGCCAAAAATATTTTTATTTGCCCCTACAAAAAATCTTGTTGAATAAACAGAACTTCGAAAGCACCAAAGTTAATTTAGTTCATCCAACACAATACACGTTTGAATGGACAAAACCTACGTGTAAGGCCCAAATAAATGAAACTGTCAACAAAATATTTTTTGAATATACTATATGTAATTGTTTTAACATTCACTTGATTGCATTCGTCCAAACATACAGATCGAGAGTGTTTGATTTTTTTTNACTATATGTAATTGTTTTAACATTCACTTGATTGCATTCGTCCAAACATACAGATCGAGAGTGTTTGATTTTTTTTTATTAGGGCTGTAACAAATTCAACAAGAAACTAAAATAGTAAAACTGGAAACATTTTTTTGATAACGTTGTCCCTCGTTTGACATTTATATATAAATAATCATTAGACTCACATCTGCAGTCACTTTAGCTGAAGTGATTTGGGTTCCAGTCTCGGTCCACATTTTTTTTTATATAAACGGAATTTGTTTAATGTACATAAAAATTAACAAGTTTTTCGTTGCACCGAACAAATATTTGTTTCGGGTAACCAAATAACAACAATTTAATTTGGTTTGAACAACAAAATATATAATGGCCCCTTTATAAACAACGAACTCGTTTGCGTCAGTACCGTACGTATGGGCGATATGGTGCAGTGTATTTTAAATGGGAGCTGTGTGGCTGTGGTTGAGGCTGTGGCTGACGGAGGCTTCGGCACGATTCGGAAGAGCTCGGCAATCATCTGCGGACTTGGGACCCCTTACTTCGGCTCGGCTCAGGTTTTCCGGATGTACACAAAGGTGCCCAGCAATTATGCTCACTAATTATTACAGCAAATGCGCATGTTTCTTGTAACAATATTGGTTTTATAGGCAAAGGGTATGCCAAATCGTAAATCTGTGTTTATTATACGATTTTATAAAATGATTTGTTATAGAGAATAATTTTTTTAGTTTTTATATTGTGCCGAAATTATACATAGGGTATTGCGGAAACATGCAAAAATTTCTCATTGAATTTCTACATTTCCTGGCCTCTCTCTTGAAGACTAATTAATACACGATACCAGAATCTGCTAATTATTCACTGCCTTGACTGTTTTGTAGGCATAAGAATGATACTCAGAACTTTATTAATGTATTCATATATGACTAAACCAAGCCCAACATACTAATAGCGATCACATGAGCGAGTATGTTATAATCATGGTATGGATCACCATCTAACTACACTTTTATAGACTTAATTGGCATTTATTTAAATGCCAATACTTCCCGTCACTGAAGACTTGGAATGTACGAAAGTGATAGATAGTATAACTTTTGTGCTCTTCCTGACCATCAATCGGACCATCGTCCAATCATTACATCAATATTTTGACTAACTCATTAACGCATTTTCCATCATTTTCACTCATTTTCCATCAATCGTTCACAATCTTCGCCAGTCTACAACCAATCCTCAGCAACCTTTCCATTAATCATTTGCAATATTTCACAATATTACCATCAATCTTTAACAATCTTCACCAATCTCCACCAATCCTCAGCAATCTCTCCATCAATCTAGCAATCTTTTCAACAATCTCGCAATACTTTCATCAATCCTTCACAATATTTCCATCAATCTCTCACGATCTTTCCATGCATATTGAATTCTTTCCACCAATATTCAATATTCCCATAAATATTTCCATATTTTCATCAATCTGTCGTCATATTTCCATCAATCTGTCGTCATATTTCCATCAATATTTTGTAATATTTCCATCAAACCATTGCATCGTCATCAGCTCCTAACACCGAAATCTTAGCCAATCCTCACCAATCTTTCAATCTTTTTATCCTGCTGTCAATCTTTGAAAATATTTCTATCAATGTTTCAATCTTTTCATCAATCTTTCGCAATGTTTCCATCAATCTGTCGTTCACTCTTGCAATCTTAACACCCATTAATATTATAATCGTTCCCTCAATCTTCCAATCATCACATAAATGTTACGTCCATTCTTTCGAATAATCGCTAGTCAATATTCAATCCATGGGTTTGTCATCTGTCCTCCGTTCATAGGTATTAAAAAATAACATTTACCAACGGTTTCCAAAATTTGTACATTATGACAGACTTAACATTTTTTATGCAGTCCACTGTTCACACATTTCTTGTGCGTGAAATATTCATTAATATTCTGTATGTGGACCTTTACCTGAACAGTTGACTGCTAATAGCACCATTTATTTAATAATATATTATATACAAATTACTTTATAATGTAATATTTTTATTACTTTGTAATAACAATTTCATAAGAGAGCAGTTTATAACATCTTGCATTATAACCCCACCCCTTAAGTTCTCTAATGATTGAAGATATCTCGTAAATGTACGAGAAATCTCCTCCTTGAAAAGCGACACAATGTCTGAGTCAATCAACAAGTTGTTTTAGGTCTTCGGGAATTATGTAGCCAGTATTCTCGGTGTTATCTGCCTTCTTCATGTCGCTTGTTGCAGCACACGTGGTGGAGGCGTGTGTCAGTATATCGAGCAAATATTCATGGTCTTCACTGTCGTCATAGTCATCATCAATGCTGTCTCCATGATCGTCTTCACCTCCTGTTTCATTCTCAATATCAAGTTTACTTTTCTTTATAGCAGTCGCGTTGTCATCATCCGTATTTAGAGCCGACGACGGTCTTTTTGAAGTAAATCGTTTTTCACGCGAAAGCCTTTCAAGAGTGCGTCCCACACAAACCGACTCTACTGCACTCATTCCGTCTTTAGCACTAACTGTCCCATCATTATCGCCTGACGAATCAGTACCCACCCATGCAAGAGGGAGTATTGGTGGCATCACTTACTGGCTCTTAAAAGACGAATCGTTTCANGCAAGAGGGAGTATTGGTGGCATCACTTACTGGCTCTTAAAAGACGAATCGTTTCAGACCTTGACGTGTTCTTTCAATGTATCGCCTTGCACAAACTGCATGTGTCCATTGCCGTAATGTTTCAACGTGCGAAAAGACTCTTCGTACAGGCGGTTCTCTAATGTGTCGACGAGAATTTCGACCACAG
>NQII01001147.1:534838-561911 GCA_002778355.1 Clitarchus hookeri | reverse complement strand
AAATTTGCTAAATATCTTGCCACTTAGACCAACTAAATACTAGAATATCCGACAGTGTACTGTTACAACGATATGCAGGGAATAACTACTCTTTTCAACTGTACAGAGAACAAGAAGCGCCAGCAAAGCAATCGAGGAAATGACCTACCACAACATGAAACGGCTGCTCCGACGTAGTCATTGCGTTTGGGACGAGAATATGTACTTTGACAACGGAAAAACGCTGATGTAAATCCACTGTTTAACTGAAACACTATNCGCCAGCAAAGCAATCGAGGAAATGACCTACCACAACATGAAACGGCTGCTCCGACGTAGTCATTGCGTTTGGGACGAGAATATGTACTTTGACAACGGAAAAACGCTGATGTAAATCCACTGTTTAACTGAAACACTATACATGGGCAAACTGAAAAGAAGGTTTAGTTAAATGAAACAAAGTTTGTTTGGCACAATCAAATTAACTGTTTGCATAAGGGCAATGAAATATTTCGTTGTTCAAACCAAATTATTTTGTTGTTCTTTTTGGTTGCCCCGAACTAAGATTTGGTTAGCGCGACTAAATATATGCTTGGCTCTACATAAATCAAACAGTTTAGGTTAATATAAAAAAAAATTGGAAGTTCAACCAGGTTCGAACCTTGTTCGTTGGCACCCGACCGCTACGCCCTACTAATCTCAGATAAAGTGACTTTTGATCAAATATTAAGGTTTTTAAATACATAAATTTCCAATACTGGACAACGTGCGGGAATACATATTTCAAGTTTTACAGCTTAATTTTTTAGTTACCTGTTGAAAATGTCATATTAGGACCTTTATGTGATTATTAAGCATCAATAAATAAACAAGCACTCTTACTATACTAATTGTCACATAAAGCGCAAATAAACTCTCGAGCCGTATTTTGGACCGAAGACATTCAAATGAGTGGCCAAACCAATATATACAGTTTATTGAACTAAATATTTTGTTCGCAGACTAATTTATTTTGGCCCAACACAGAGGTCTGGTTAACTCAAGCATGCATTTTGTTAGACAAACAAAATTAATTTAGTTGCTTTCCAAGTTTTGTTTACCCAACAAAGTATTTTGTTNAGCATGCATTTTGTTAGACAAACAAAATTAATTTAGTTGCTTTCCAAGTTTTGTTTACCCAACAAAGTATTTTGTTGGTGCAACTAAATATATTTTTGGCCCTGTACAAATAAATATTTGGTTAGCTTTTCTCTCAGTGCATACTCGTCGATATCGAGCCACCAGGGCGATCATCGCAACCACGAAGCATGGTGCGATCACAACAGAATTCTGTATTCTCAGAGAATCGTAGGAAATCGAATGCCAGATCCACAGGAATAATATTAGATGATGATTTCGCAGAACTGCCTTTAGAGTCAACAAATCTCACAGTATATTGCCGTATCATGTATTATACGTCGTCAACGGAAGTCACGTCGGGATCTCCCTATGGACACAGCCTGGGATAGTGATGACTCTGGATCTATAACAAGATAATCGTAATGCTATTATGCGGAACAAGTATCTTTCTGTCTACGAGCACAATAGTAAGTACCGAGGAGCGATAGTCCTTAGTGGGTTAATGAACCACTATATGTAAACCAAGGGAACTTAAACGCTCTGCGAAAATGGCTCCCAGTCGTTAGATGAGCGAACAGCTGGATTGTGTTGTTCAATAATAGCTCGCATCACAAATTTTAACACGGTATAACACAAAAAAAAGTGTGGCTGCATACTTTATTACTAATAGTCGAAAATAGAATTTGTATTGGTTTAACCGATAGTAATTTTGTACATTCTGAAAAAAACATAGGGTTCAGAACTAAATTTTAACGTCTTGTAGTTTCCGTGCCTGTCGCGGAGCAAAAGTCAGCTCAATTTCTGAACCCTTGTACCAGGACCTAAACAGTACCGGCTATGTGTCAACGTGTGCTTCAGTATCAATGTTCAGGATTTTATCATTTTTGTGTCTTAAGTAGGCACACATATTATATTCGATGCCAAGGGTTAGGGGCGTTTAAACATGCCTTAAATGTGATAAATAAGGGTCTTTCCGCCCACCTCATTTTGGCGGCAGACATTTTAACTCGAATGTTTGAAGTTAGACTGCGGTGATTGTATGGGCAGCGTACCTGAAATGAGTACCAGATTATTTAAAGAACCAGATTTCTGAAAGTTATCTGACAGCTTGGTTAGCATGATTAGGAGAGATATTTATGATAATACAGTGAATATAGCATGTCATAGTAAAAATAACATAGCAGTGAAGGGGAAACAATTTTCAGGCAGTCGATACTGTAAATATGATTTATACTTTAGAGATAATTATCCTCTGCAAATTGCTGCTATACCACCAAGAAATGTATATGGAAACTCAGGTTTAAAATGGTTTTATCTGACAGGTATCAAAATTAGGCTTGGTGAACTATTGTATAAGAATTTATATCCAATCCCACTAAACTATTTGTCTAGAACTTAGAGTTGTCTGAAACTGACGTTCAATTTGAATATAACGTATCTGGCAAATATTTATTCAAACCCGATTGTTGGTGCTGTGAAAATAATATGTTATGGTACGGCGATGATTTGATGCACGCCAATTAAATACCTCATTACGATAATGACTCGAGAGATCGCTATGTGTACCAATACACTTGTGGTTCTATACAGGCATGAAATAAATGTCAAATTAGGAGCTTTATTTAGAATGTTGGAAAATTTCTGTGAATTAGGAATTCATAGAGAGTATAGGATGTCAATTTTGACGTTAACAACAAATATTTTGGACTGTGTAATTCAGTTAAAAAAATTTACTTGCTGTTTGTATCTCATACTAGATGACAAATGTAAACGATTCGCTAGAAAGTGCATGGATAGAATTCTCGGCTACATCGTCACGCCTACCAGAATATGGACAACTCTCAAATATAGTACGTGCAAATAACACAGTTTCCCACCCCAACACAGATCGTGGGCTATTTTATGTCGTGAGAACTGAGAAGGTTCCCATAAAGTAACTGCATTAGAATCTGCCTGGAATGGGGAAGATATAACACAGAGAGAAGGAAAAAGGTTTCCAGCAATTTTTTGTAGAATACTTAAAGTTTGAAAATGTTTCTGTCGCAAGTCTCAAGTGTAAGCAGTTTGGTTCTGTAACTTGAAAATTTAGGCAACTTGAGCATTATTATACATTTTTGACAATGGAAGTAAGAGAGATAAAATGAAAGTTAACTTGTACTAAAGTGGATCCCTGCAAAAAATGACCACTGGTCAAAGCTGAAGACAGTATCTAGAGTACGGCTCATTTCGTACGGGAGACTGGAGACTGGCCAAGAGCGTGGGAGACTAGTCCGCCTCTGACGTCACAAATCGCATCCACATTATTCTGGGGCATTTCCATACACACGTTATTTTAGTATGGTGTCTCGTCCGTTACAGAGGCAAGATACTAATATGCGAAAGTGCATACCTGGGAAGGAAAGATTAGGAGCAATGGTAAGGCAAGCTCAAATGTTTATTTAAATCTGCGTAAAATACACGTGTGCAACAGGATACAATATGTACAATAATCTACAGGTTCAATATAAGTCAAAGACATTGGATGTGTGTGATGGTGCGGATGGTCCAGACGTGGAAGGTGACGGTGAAGTCATATGATGTGGTGTTTGTGATCCTGTTGCTTGCGCGATGGAGCGTGATTGTTCCTGCAATGGGCTATATGGATATCATGTGATGCATATCATATACACAACATATTAATTACGTACCAAGGCTATTTAGCAATCGGCACTCATCAATGGTATTTTGAATGTATTTTAAAGTAGGTATTGATGTGTTTGCCAACATATTTTTATTCGTACCAGAGAAAGTTATATTAATATTTATTAGTTTCTCTAGAACGAATAAAAATATGTCGGCAAAAATATTAATATCTATTTTAAAAAAGATTCAGGATATCACTATAAAAGTACCTTTTGTTAAATATACTTGATACTTACTAATCATGTTGTATATATGTTATAGATCACATAACATGTTATTTATTTGGCCACGTCAATTAGGTGCATAGAAATAGGGCTCTCATATCCCGAAATTTCCGAAGTTTTAGTGTTATATTTTGAAAATTATAATCATTTTGCTACAAATATCTACATTTATGTAGTACTTACGTAAATCTCTTTCAAATAACGAATATAAAAATTATCATCAAAAATGGCCTTAACGCAAGAGCAGCACGTCTGTATTTGTTCATACAAACGCCATCCATGTCATCGCATGTAGCTATATGTCTGTGGACAGAAGGTTGCGCTAGGCTGGTCCGTTTGTAGTAAAAAGGCAGTAAACCGGTGTGATGCGCAACGTCAGAACACCCAGGTTCGAGGAGGAAGTTCGGGAACGAATCGCGAATTCGCCATCCACTAGCACAAGAGATATCGTTCATGCAATGTACGGCATTCGACAAAGTGCGTAGAGGGTTCTGCACGAACAGCTGCATCGTCAAAAGGTAACATCCATGTGACCAGCTGGTTTCCAGCCACGCGTTGAATTCGCTCGCTAGTTGGTGCACTTCTGCGCGGACGAGTCTGACTTTCCTGTGCACGAACGAGGCTGTTTTCACACGTGACGGCGTTTTCAACAGTCAAAAAAGCCACGCTTGGGACGAAGACATTTTCACATGCAGTGGTCGAACACCGCCATCAGGATTCAGGATACATTTTCATTTACCTTCCTCACTCTAAATCAGAATAAGAAAATATTTACTGAATATCTGTTAAAAATACTTCGTCCGAAATCTGTTGGGTAAAACTACTAATCCTTCAGTTAAAATAAAACCGATAATCCAAAATATAAAAATTAGTCACTTATAGTTCTTCAATAAATAAGCATAGATATTAAAATGCATTGGATCGTGAGGTGAAATACAGTACCGTTATTCCGTCGCAAAACATAAACATTACCTATACAAGAATTTGTGTCTGTAAACTTCCATTCGAAAAGTAGGAGATACTACGACTGCTGCAGTCATACATCTGACAAAACCCCCATAAATTTGCAGTGTGCATGATGCATTTTTCATAATATAGAGAAACACGCAATGACAAAGAGCACTAAGTTTGGTGACGTGAAAATACTTCACGCTCTCGAAAGATGTACACATTCTACAAACGAAAATGTCTTACGGTTTAAAAGCTAATTTCAGTTAAATTTAGTCCGGGTTATACACTGAAGAGCCAAAAAAACTGGTACACCAGTCTTGTATCGTGTATGGGACGCCGCGAGCACGCAGAAGTGCCGCAAGACGACGTGGCATGGACTCGACTAATGTCTGAAGGTATGCAGGAGGCAATTCACACCATAAATCCTGCAGGGCAGTCCACAAACCCATAGGAGTGCAAGGCGGTGGAGATCTCTTCTGAACAGCACTTTGCAAGGCATCCCAGATATACCTCAATAATGTTCATGTCTGGTGATTTAGATCGCCAATAAAAGTGTCTAAAGACAGAACAGTGTTCCTGGAGCCACTCGGTTGCAACTCTCGACATGTGGGGTGTCGCATTGTCCTGCTGGAATTGTCCACGTTCGTCGGAATGCACAATGGGGATGAATAGGTGCAGGTGATCGGACAGGATGCTTACATATCTGTCACCTGTCAGAGTCGTATCTAGACGTATCAGGGGTCACATTTAACGCCAACTTCACACGCCCCATACCATGACAGAGCCTCCACCAGCTTGAACAGTCCTCTGATGACAAGTATGGTCAATGGATTCATGAGGATGTCTCCATACCCGTACACGTCCATCCGCCCGATGCAATTAGAAACGAGACTCGTCAGTTCAGGCAACGTGTTTCCAGTCATCAACATTCCAATGGCGGTGTAGGAGGGCCGAGACGAGGCGTAAAGCTTTGTGTATTGCAGTCAACAACGGTACACGAGTGGGCCTTCGGCTCCGAAAGCCCATATCAATGGCGGTCCGTTGAATAGTTCGCACGCTGGCACTTGTTGATGCCCCAGCATTGAAATCTGTGCCAATTTGAGAAAGGGTTGCACATCTGCCACCTTTAATGATTCTCGTCAGTCGTCGTTTGTCCCGTTCGTTCACGATCTTTTTCCGGCCGCAGCGATGTCGAAGATGTGATGTTTTACCGGATTACCGATATTCACGGTANTGCGGATTCCCGATATTCACGGTACACTCGTGAAATGATCGTATACGAAAATCCAAATGTTATCGCTACCTCGGAGATGCTATGTCCCATCTCCCGTGCGCCGACTATAACACCACGTCCAAAATCACTTAAATCTTGATAACCGGCCATTGTAGCAGCAGTAACCGATCTAGCAGCTTTTCCAGACGTTTGTTTTCTTATATAGGCGCTGCCGACCGCATCGCGTTACTTTGATTGGTTCTGATACCGGCCAAATGCTGAAGTTTGGAAGTAGGTATTGATTCTGCTCTGCGGCGTGAGGTGCCAGCATTTGATGCTAGCCCTCAGTGACAGGGCGTAGGAATACGTCGACACTGTTGTCTCTAGGTCCAATTTACTAATAACATACACTTTATTTGTGAGTTCAAATAATCGAGTTTTATTGTTGCTTGAACAGGTTAACTGGTACATGAACTCACGAGACAAACTCCCCTCCCCTTTTTCTATGTAGGCTACGTATGGTTTGACGCCGCGACTGGCGTCGTGGGGGGAGGTGGGGGAAGATTCTTTACACTTGGTGTAGAACTACTTATCTGACACTGCTGCGCTGTCTTCCCTCGGCTGGCGGCTTGGTGGGGCGTCCCGACGCCTGGCCTCGAAGTTCCTCATTCTCGGGTCCACGCAGGACTCTGCGTTTGACGACGTCGGACTGGCTTTTCTCGGATGCTTCCCGCCGCACGTCCCGCTTGACGGCCTCCGACTGAGGTCCACGTCTTGATGCATTTGGCGAACTCGTTTTCTCTCGGCTCCCGGTACACCCTTCTCGTTTGACGAAGTCTGACTGACTTTTCTCGGATTCTTCCCGCCGCACGTCCCGTTTGACGGCCTCCGACTGAGGTCGACGTCGTGATGCATTCTCGATCCTCGACTGACTCCGACTGACTGACTGACTGCTCGATCCGCGACTGACTGACTGACTGACTCGTTCATCGCACTGGCTTCGTCCGGCTCCGACCCGGACGCCTCGCTTCAGGTCCCCCGACTCACTGGTTCGACGTCTCTCAACTGACTGCCCCGTTGCTCCCCCCTTCACGTGGTTTTGTAGCGTCCATCACCATATTCAACTTCCCCTGTCTCTGCACTGCACGTGGTCCGGGGTGCTTGTCGTCCCCCCGGGTCATAAAACTCGTGGCCGCTGGTCATGTGGTCCGCAGCCGGCCTGGCGTCGTCCCTTGGTTCTGACCTGGAAGTTTATTGTCCCGTTCTGCACGCATGTCCGCTAAAAGCTCTCATGGTTTATTGCGGTACAAGCCCGGGATAGACGCAGCTGGTGGTGGGATCTCGGTGTCCCTTGGGCAGCTGCAAAATGCAGCTGTGTCCGCGCCCTGGTGCCTTCCGTTGTCTCCGGTTGTCGTCTGCATGTGCAGGAACAGTTGCACATGCAGAAACCTTTGGTAGCGCACCTTTGCAGCTGCGAGGCTCCTGGTGTCACTCTGCCGGCACGTCCACAAAACCCTTAATCCTTATTGTGATCGTCCGGCTGCGAGCTTCGCCAGAGCGTGTGTTCTGACGAATAAAATATAGGGACGCAAAATGCGTCAGTTCCATACCTCTGTTATTTGCATATGAATGCCTATAAAGGTTTTTTCGACTCTCAAGTGTGTGTTTTAATGGTTAATTACAGCATTTTATATTTACCAGATGATCGCTGTTCTCTGGTACCCGTCATATTAGAATGCAACGAGATTTTACAGCATGGAACTGTTATTTCAAGGAACATATATATCCATTATAATTTAATTAATTCGATAGCGAAATAAATTAATAACTTACGACGATTTTCAACGACGAACGTCTGGTTTTCTGCAAATTGACTGATGAGGTAATGAGAAAACGACAAAATATGTACCAGAATGAATAGGTTCCAATATTTTACTGACGAATTAGTACATATTTCTTACCAAACTATTAATTAATAATAACAGTTTTGTTCTATAAGTTTCGTATCTTTGTAAAATTGCGGGTNATACAGTAAAGCCCCGATTATCCACGAGCGGATGATCCACGGTGCGGATTATCCGCGACGCAAAATTTTTTTTTAAATTTTAATTTTTAATCCAAGTCAACAGAAAGGAAAATACAATAGGCCCTACAGTGTGAAGGCCGAAAATTATGTAGTATGCATGCACATTCTCTGATCACTGACTTTGACGACCCGTGAGGGCGAGTTCACTCTGTGAAGTTCACGTATAGAGGTCACCCTCTACGTTTTCTCTCGGCCTGGCAGTGGCCTCAATAGTCAGTAAGCATGCTTAGTGACCAGATGTGTTTTATGTTTCTTTGTCAGTGCTCAAGTTTAATGCTTCGTTAGTTCGTGACATCACGTAAAACATAATGGCTGAAAAACGAAAGAAGGTTGTGTTAACGCTTGCACAAAAACATGAAATGATTTCTAAAATAGAAAATGGCGCTTCAAGGAAGCATATGTGTTTGGATTACGGGATCGGGGAAACAACCGTGCCAGACGTTTTAAAGCAAAAAGACAAACTGTTGGCCTTTGCATCAGTGTCGGAAAGTGCTTCTGGGATGAAAAAAAAAACAATGAAGAAATCCACCTATAATGAACTTGACTCGGCATTAGCGGAGTGGTTAGCTCAGGTGCGAAGTGAGGGTACCCCCGTTTCTGGTCCCACCATTGCTGCTAAAGCAAATATCTTTTTTAATTTGTTAGGCCTGGAAGGAAATTTTGATGTGTCGTCCGGTTGGTTACATCGTTTTAAGAAACATCATGGAATTAGAGAGATTGGTCTACACGAAGAGAAGCTGACTGGTGATCAACAAGCAGCTGATGATTTTCAACGTGATTTTGAAGAGTTTGTGTTGTCTGGGGATCTGTCATATGAACAAATTTGTAACGCTGATGAATCAGGGCTTTTTTGGAAGTGTCTTCCCACTCGTACTTTAGAATTTGAAAGTGAACATCACGCGGCAGGTCACAAAAGTAGCAAGGAAAGAATTACATTCTTGCCATGCAGCAACGCTGTGGGTAGTCACAAACTTAGGCTTCTTGTAATCGGCAAATTTAAGAAACCGAGGTCTTTTAAGGGGACAAAAGCAGAAAATTTACCAGTTGATTATTTCAGCCAAAAAAAGAAAAAAATGTTGGATGAACCAGCAGATTTTTCAAGAATGGTTTGAAGAGATTTTTGTGCCTCAAGTACGTAAACATCTTGACTCAAAAAATTTGCCAAATAAGGCTGTTTTGTTAATTGAGAACACGTCTTCACACCCAGCTACAAGTGTGTTTAAATCTTCTGACGGGCAAATCTTCGCAAAGTTTTTGCCCCCAAATGTTACTGCGCTCATACAACCTATGGAACAGGGAGTCGTTGCAACCATGAAGAGAACATACATGACAAAGTTGTTACTGTCAAAAATCGAGGAAGGCTGCGATCTCAAAGAATTTTGGCAGAATTATACAATTTTGGATAGCATTTATGATATTGCGTCTGCATGGGATTACATCAAACCCTCAACCCTTGTTAAATCATGGAGAAAAGTCTTTCCGAGTATCGAAACAAATGTCAACCAAAACATTTGTAAAGAAGAGAATGAATTCTGCCGACCGCTACACTTGTTGACCTAGTGACATCCGTTCCGGAAGGTGAGAATGTCGACGAAGATAGCATAGAAGAGTTGCTGGAATGCGACGCAAGTGAGTCGGGGTTTGAACGACTAACTGACATGGAGATAACGAACAAAGCAATGGGAGTGAACGAGAACGAAGAAGTACAAAATGAAAGTGAAGAAGACGAGGCGGCTGCGCGGATGACACACGAAACTGTTTTGCAGCACGTAGACGGATTGCTTCAATATTTAGAGGAACAAGACGACGATGCACATCTGGCTGAAGAACTCATGTTAAAAAAAGTACAATTTGTAATAAAGAAAGGTGTTTCCAAAGCAAGAAGCAAAAACGAGTGAATGAATTTTTTAAAAAGGTGTAACTCAACACTTTTTGTACAGTACTATGTATGGCATTGTTTTTGTTTACTGTTCTTTATTTTAGTGATTTAGACGTAGAACAAAGGTTTCTGCTGTACTGTACATATTTTAAAAGTTTTATTATGTTTTTTGTACAGTAAAACATAGTTTTTATGTTGAAATATGTTTGTTCGTGTTTGCATCTAATTTTCAGTATTTTTTCGGGTTATCCGCGATTTTTGGTATCCGCGGTGCCCTTGCCACCCAATTACCCAATTCCGCGGATAGTCGGCGCTGTAGTAGTTGAAACCACTATATTTAACTTTTAAAGCAACTAAATTTAACGTACAAACTTTACAAAGTTATTTGCGTACACATAATATGTATATATTTAAAGAATATGAAGCATTTTCACATTACTAAACATTGCTGCTGTTTTTGTATTGTATGAAAAGTACCTCATTTTCAACAGTGGTAAAGTATGTGACTACGGCCGATAGAATACCTCCTGCATTTGGAGTAAAGGTTCGTTCCTAATTACATCTACAATATTTTTGTACAGGTAATATTGGTATTGAGACTGAATATACTCCATTTCACATCAAAATGCAATGTTATTTTTTAATCCCGAGGCTTATTTATTAAACAACTGTGAATAACCAACTTTCTATTTTTATAATTAGTGGATTTCTTTTAACTAAAAATATAAGTAGTTTTCTTTTTATACTGATTACAAATGGAGTAGTGTCAACTGACAATCATTAAATATTCACTGTTTCTGATTTAGGGTGCAGTTAACGTCTGGGCTAGGTATTGTCAGAGATCAGCTCATCGGACCGTAATTTTTGCAGCCATTCAAGGTGATATTTATCGGGAGTTTCTAGAGGATCTAATGTTCGTTCTGATGGAGGACGTGAATTTACAAATACGCCAGCGGACGTGGTACTAGCCCACAGAGCTCCTACGCAATTCAGATTGGAAGATCGTCACCATCGCTTCGCCACATCTAGTGAGCGGTGTATAGGCAGAGGAGGATCAGTGTGGGGGTGACCATTCCCGTCAGACTTCACACCACCAGAACATTGGTATACGAGACCCCGATAGAAACATTATGGTCTTCGAGCCCAGATTATCGACACCTGTGTCAGCATACCTGGTCCTACAATCGGTAGTGCGACACTGAGATATTTGAATCGAAGTTGTTGTTCGCCTCTTTGAACCGAGCCCGTGAATAACATACACTGGCGTTTCCGCACGACAGTTTTATTTCCACGACGTTTTCCACTCTTACTTCGGGTGAATGGCGGTGCTGTTACGCTTAAAATTCCTTCAGTTTTCATTCCCTTCGCCGCACTTCCCAGTGGACTGTCCTATGCGCGCAGTACTGTCGGCATTACATGCCTTCGTACGCAGCAGCCGATGCGCTGCTTCATCAACCGGCCTGGCAAGACACGTTGCATGCCTAAGCTGGCAACTTACGGCACCCTTTCAAACGTTACACGTTTTATCGAGAATCGTCCGTCTAAGAGTTCTGCACCCAGGCAATATTTTGTTTTCTATTAATGTACACGTGAGTATTATGTAATAACTACAAACACTCATTGTTAGCACACATTTGTTGTTTGATAGTATGTCACTACGTAATTTCTTAATGACAGGCGATATTATTACCCTCCAAATGTTCACACATGGCTTATATATCAGGCTAGCACTAATCATGTATATGTTGTTTGATCTCACGTAGTTTCCGACAGTTTCAAAATAACTAATTTTCATTCCCAATATTTAAGGGCATGTCTCTTCTTTAATAATCATGTTAGATAAAATTTCGTTTTGTGTTTTATACCTCATTTTCAATAAAAAAAATCATTTCGCAACGTTGTCCTGGAGATCGGGATANAAATGAAGTACATATAATGTAATACAAGTAATAACATTTATAGACTTACTGAATTCCTATGGGCGATATACCCTTGAAAATCGAGTTTAGGAATTAAATTTTTACAAAATATCAGAAAATGCGTAAAATTTAACTACGAATCTCTGGATAATGTTAAGTGTTACTGAGATCTTCAAATTATGAAGAAAAAAATGGCAATGATTAAGTTTAGGGAATTTTCTGAAAAACTGAAAAAAAAAATTCAAAATTATGATATATTTCTTTTCTGCTAATCACGTAGAACACGAATATACTAGGGGCGTAGCTTTAAAATATGAACAACATATTAAACATATTGAACAAAATTGCGAAATGAGCAGTATAGCCAGTTTGTTTACGTTTCTGAAGGAAACGTCCCAGACCAACAAAAGTTGCATTAATGGGTTCTGCACAGCTCACCTTGTTCATATTAAAGAGGGCGTAATGTTAAAATAAGTAGAACATATTTAAAAAACTTGCGAAATATGTTTGTTTATGTCTATTAACGTCAGAGGAATTATACCAGCCCCCTACCTTGGTGAGTCAATTTACCTTATTTTGGTGTGTTTTACGGTTCCTTTAAATCCCTACAATCCCACATTCGTAGTTTAGTATAAAACCCAACTATCCTAGGTTAGTGTAAAACCCTACAATCCTAAGTTAGTGTAAAATCCAAAAATCCTAGGTTAGTTTAAAAATGTAAAATAGTGATTCACCCATCGTGGGGTTAGGTTGTGTTAGGTTAGGTGGGCACATATTATGAAATTAGTCGGACTTTAATGCCCCTAGTATATTCGTGTTCTGCGTGATAAGTAGAGTGGAAATGTATAATAATTTAGAATTTTTTTTGTGTCTTTCAGAAAAGCCCCTAAACTCAATAATTACCAAAAAATGGCTTTAAGAATTTGCTACTTTATAAAATTAATAGGCATAGCCATTACCTAAATGCGTACGTACGCTTCTTGTTTAACCTTCAAGTTTTATGGAATTTCGATAACATCTTATTCAGCAGTACGTCTTATATAACAAAAAAAAAAAAAACTTCCTCTTGTTGCGTGTTTCAAGGACCCACCATTACCTTTTAAAACGCACAAAAAATTTTAGTGGTGGCGATAGAATATGTCGCACGTAATCAATACTTCATACACGTGGGGGTAAACACATCGTAAGCAACCGATATTGGACTGACTATCCCCGAAGGAGTAAATGAAACGAGACAGGAGACAGCATGTTGAGGTTTACGTGGGATAAATTAGCCCAATTTATTTAATGTACTATTTAACAGGATACAGTGGTCTGAGAACATGTGATTTGAACCAGCAGTAATGCGCAGAATTGCGTGACCCCTCATCATGAGACATTTGTCGCAATTGAACAACGCATACGAGAAACAGTTACCCCTGGCATTCATAACATTTTTTGCTCTGCGCAGTTGTTTGGAATTTGCTGACTTATTAGACACTTTTTGCATGTTTAAGCAAGATCGTAGCAACATGCAAATACGAATAATGAGAATGCCCATTGTACCCGGTTGTGTTACTTTAGTGCATTCCCTTCTTGTGTTGAAGTGACGCGCAACAATTAAAATGCGCGTTTTTTTTTTTATCGACGCATGTTGTAAGGTTCACAACTGCGTTAGAAATATATCAGATTTCAGTTGTCGGCGCTCCGGTGTCTAGTGACGTCGTGTTCAGCAACATGAATCAAGGAATTCACAAGAAAAAGAAAATAGCTTTCGTGTGTCTTATGTATGTCAAAATGTCAAAAAACTAAAAAACAAAATGTGGTTTCATATGTATGTAAATGCCAGGTTGTTGAAAGGCGCATTTGAAACAAGTTTTATGGAATTACGAGAATGTGAAAATAGGATTTCAAATTACTTTCGAATGAGTGTGAAATCCTTCGATGAATTGTTAGTGAAACTTGAGGATGGAATAAAATCGGAAGACGCCAAATAAAGGGTTGCTATAACACCCGCGGAAATGTTGGCGATTACGTTAAGGTAAGTGTGTTTAAATAACAATACCCATTCGCCGTATTCGGTACAACAATATGCATTTTAATACGTAAAAAAAAATAACTAGACTTAGAATTGTGTTCCTATACCTTAATCAAAGTTTCCAAATGCCATCTTTAAAACATTATTAATAAACATGTATATTGTTCTTCGTATTCGTTTTGAAAACATCATTCATCACTTATTATGAAAGCAAACAAATCAGTAGGTATACTCGCCGAAGAGATCCTCTCATGAACTCTTCACAGTTGCCTGTGAAACAGACGGACTCAGAACAGCATTCGTTCAAGGAGACGGTGTTAAATTGACCAGATGATGTCGCGTTGTCTGAACACCATCTTGTAGAAATGCTGGGTGTGGGCTGGCTAGGTTATGCAATGGATTAGGAGTCGAAGTCACCTGGTGCGTTGTCAACGACGTACTCGCAGTTGAAGCTTGGCAAGATGTTGAAGCAAACTGTTGAAGCAAACTGTGCAGGGGTGGCTCAACAAATGTGTGTTGCGGATACGTTGATGGAGTCATAAAAGGCGGTTACTGATGATAAACAATCAACGGATAAGGAAGTGAATGATTATTGTTGCTGCAGGGTGTTGATCCAACACTGTGAGTTAGCATCAGAAGAGCGTTTGAGGAATTGCTAGCCCGATGTATCTTTCTTTGGGTGCAGTTCATTACATTTAGAACTTCACACCGAAAATTAAGTTTTTGATCAACGGAAAACGTATTTTCTGTCGGCAATAAGAACCTGAAAAAATGTACGTCATCATTATTCTGGCTGTCGGTTGCAGACGTTGGTAACGGTGTATTAATAAAATCAATTAGACACGTTTCCATCGTTTCTCCTTCTTGCGCTGATCGGTACCGTTGCCACTGATTTCAGCTGACGTTTCCATGTTACGTTTCTCTGCGGGTTTCTGACTATCATCTCTTTGTTCGGTGGGAGTTTCATCTGCGTCAGCTCCCATCATGTGTGCTTTCAGGCAGAGAAAATTCGGTACTACGGCTCCATAGTGGACTATGGCGTCACCTGTATTTACGTTAGCGATGCTGCAACAGTGTACTAGAATTTACTTTTAGCAGTATACGATTTCTCAAGTTAACATAAAATCTCAATCAATGTCGTAACCCGGCATTTGTACTATTATTATTATTATTGCCTGTTACTAATTTTATTCCGTTTAGACTTCTCCTTCTAGACGTGGACAATTTTTGTGGCAGTGTGTGTAGGTAATATGTGTGTTTTTAATATTTTAAGTTTTAAATTAAATACTACACAGAAGGAAAACATATTTTCTGTAGTAATATATATATATATATATATATATTTTTTTTTTTTTTCAATTTTCTCTGTAAATAAATATTAACACTATCATTCGCCGATATTATTTTCCTCGATAATATTTTAAGAGAAAATTATTCTAATTTGACAGTACATGAAATCATGTAATACCTGTCGTCGTAAACGTAGGATAAATAAATATTTTAGAGTCAAATGCTTTGAAATAAAAACACATTTACCGACGCTCAGAAAAAAATTGTCAACCTCTTGTTAGTCGCTGGGCAATTTTTAGGACGTAATATTTATCTCATATAAGTAACCATTCCAACTAAATGCAAACACACAGCTCTTATATAAAATGCTTACTTTAAGTTCTATGAAATTCTCACGAAAGTAAAAGTATTTTCAGTAATTAAAGTTTTAAATACACCGACGCGTCTATTACAATATCTTATTGACATTGTCCATTAGACACAAAAAAAAACTGAAGTAATGTTTGCTGTTTATTTGTAAATGAAGAAAAAAACTATATGAATACTGATTAAATAAATTATTATTTTCGGAGAATTTACAATGAAAATTATTTGTTCTAATGAGTTTTGACATATATGAAAACAAGTGTCCATCATGGAGTACATTTCCAGAGCAAGAATCGTAATTGAGTTTGTATTTATATGTTGTATTTGTTTTAAATATTTAAGCTTGTGAATAATAAGTCATTGTTATATTGATACTATTACTATCATTGCAAGACAGCCTGCGCCGCCGTACATAATCGGAGGACAGATTATACCCATCAAGCAAGCACCATACCAGGTAATACATACGAACTCAAATTAGTACAAATGTTGCAGCATTCTGACTTGTATAGTTTACACATATCAAATGTAGGTTTAGGTTTTTCGTTTCATGTTACATACTAATGCGATCTTACACACTAAAATTGGATGGGTAATTTGATCCTACTTTCCAAAGAGAGATAATTATGAGATAATTTCCTCTCTGAGTGGCGTGTGCTTACTTACAAAATGGCAGCCACTAAGATTTTTGTGTGGTATGTCACATCTCTTGAATCATTCAACCGATTTAAACCAAATTTTGTTTGTTGACAGTGCATCATGTAATCATTGAATTAATATATGTGTATTGTTGTTATTCTGCAATTTGGAAGGTAGCACCACATGAAAAAATAAAGCTTATTCATTATACCTCGAAAACTACTCAACTAATTATAGCCAATTTTGGCACGCAGGTAACATCACGGTAGGTAATGTAAACATATGTGATATACATTTATTAGGTAATTATTTTTCACTGGTGGCCATAGGCATAATTTAGGTTTATTTGGTGTATTTACCATCCCGTTCAATGAACTTCTACAAACATTTGTATTTTAAATCTATTTATTATAATTATCATATATGCCAACGAATAGCCAGTTTGGTCTGCCATTCGATATGATAACACCATATTTGTTAATGACGTTTTTAGTCATATCGTGGGACACAATTGACCGATTCTGACGAAATTTGGCAAACAAGTAATACAGGGAAAGATGATGGAAACTAGCATGTTATAAGATGAGAAGACAATTATTTTTCAAATGGTGGTAACGTAGCTATTTTAGCTTAGTATGCTATAGCGTCGAAACCATGTTATAAATACTAACTTAACTATGTGTGCTGATAGTATATATTACAATTTTTAAATGTGTCTTTACAGATACATTGTGTAAGGTTGCACTACATGAATAAATACATTTTTTTTTTCATATCTCGGGGAAAAATCAACCGATTCCTACCAAATTTTGCAAAGAAGTTGTACTATAGTAAGCTATAAAAATATATATAATTTAAGAGTGGAAGACACTTATTTTCAGAGTGGCGGCTATATAAATACTTTAGCTACGAAACTATGCACCGATTGTAACTTAACTTTGTATACTACCAGTTTCTATGACAATCATCGGATGTGCTAAACATAACTTTTTGTCCTCCATTTATGAAGATCACCACATAAAAATAATGGAGGTTTTATGCCTTAACACAAGCACCAATAAACCAGTCCTTCAACTCCAACTTTTCCACGCAAATAATGCTAAAGCAGGTTATGTAAACTACCGTATTGTAGGTGCGGCAGGCCCTTCTTTTATTTAGATAAGTATGTTGTAACTAATTAACAATTCAACAAAATTCAACCAAGTTTTGTAAGCTAACAGTATTTATTGGAAGCATCAACTATGTATACAAAGATCCTCTTTTACCAGCCGTTGGTGGTCGGGATTTACTTATTGTTAGCCACACAGTGGCACTTGATGCATTGGGCAACATACCCCACCCCCCTCCTTATCACCTTCTATATTAACCATTATGTGTCATGATAAAAAAGTAATTCTAAATTAAATGTTGCATCTTTAAGCATAGCATTAAATGAGAAGCTGACATATCAGACTCAGTCGATGCTGTAAAACTTGAGAAACAGTATCCTGAAATTTTCAAAAACCTAAGCTAGGATGAGCACATCCATTTTTAAATATACATCGTTGTAGTTTCTAAGGGTCTTCAATTATACTTAAAGGGGCCGCAGTGGCTGAGCAGTTAGACTGTAGCTCGTACAACGTGGCCCAGTTTTGGCAGCAGGGATTATGTTGTTCACATATACATAAAATCAGTATCTGTAGGCCTTACGCTGTTGGTAGTGATATGTGTGCGATTTTTCAAGATCGGGCTGGAAGGTCTGGATGGGTAGAGGTATGAGTTCAAAGTCAGCATAAACAACAATTGGAAGCTTGTGTCCATTCTGATAATTTAACTTTATTGTGGGGCGACATTTGTTCTTGTGACGTACAGACATCTCAATTCCTGCTGGATTGTGTAGGCTACAATATTTCGTGTTCTCTGTCAGCAATTCAGCTCTTGTTTAATTGTTCACTCATAGGCAGCCATCATAGTAATTCTCGAAGCACCTTTTGAAAATATGTACTGTTTCTTTGTGGGCAGTCATTTGAGGGCCTGTGTAGTGGCCATCATCTTCTGTTGTGTTAAGTAGCAAATCAAAATGCTCCCTTGCTTCTTGAATACAGATTATTCTTGGAACGACCTTCTACTTTTCGTTTAGTGTATATATGCATTAACTGAAACACTTATGTTATTCCTTTGGGATATTTTTATCATGTGCAGAGATGTGGGGAACTTGATGTCCTCAAAATTAAATTTATCCTCTAAATCCCTGTAGAGATTGTTCACCAATTCAGGATTCCCTCATTGTACAAATCTAGCAATTATTACCTCTTAAACCATTTACAATCTTCCTTTTTAGGATTGATGATGGAATTGTGCGCATTGAAGGGGGTCGGTAAATGGACATAACTTGAGGCTTTCAGAAGTTTCAGATTGTTTATTCACAGCTGCAGGCCTCTTCGCAGCTGTGAGTGACAATAGACTACCTTAGCCCATATATGCATCTTCTTTCTGGCATATATTTGCAATGCTGGCCGCCACAGCTTACCCGATGTCGTTAATACTGTACAATGGCACATTCTTCGTCTTTAAGGCACATCCTTGTGTCACTCTGGCTTATCATAGTTGCACTCTAAGGTAATACTAAATTCTATGGTGTAATTTGCTTTAAATTCGTCCCTCAGTTGTTCAATGCGGTTGTTGCTCATACCAGTCAAATATATGTTTATATCCTGCGCTTTGGGGGCGGTATTGTCTGCTATGTATGTCTTTAGGTTGCCCCTAAATGGCGTCTTGGCCAGTACAAAGAAATGGATTGTGGCCTTTCCAACCCTTGCTACAGTTCGTGAGAGCAACGGTTGCCGTTATTGTCGTTGCGGCTGGGTAACTGCCACTGGGGCTGAAGGTGCGGAGCGTTGTCTCTTAGATGGAGGTGGGGCAGGACTGGTACATTTGCCTACATGTGCCTTCTTGTAAACTGTGTTCCACACTTTTCACATTCTAATAACTTATTTATTGTGACTAAAAGTTAACGACTCATTACTAAATTCACAGTTGGTTGGTGCTGCCTGCCTAATGGTGCCCGTACAAATTTGCGAATGCACATTCAAACTGTCCTTGTTCATAAAAGTCGCATCGTACCTATCACACATTTCCGACTGCTCCCTATACTGGTTCAAGCAACACTTTACTCGTGTCTCTTACCATTACTGTAATCATTAAATATTTTGCCACAGAAAAAACACAACACGAACTGGGGAACTATTACAATTACCTCAGCTCGAGGTGAAGAAGGAAGAGGAATTCGGAAATCGCCTACTGGATTCCTGGCATTCATTTTTTTATTGGATTGACCACCTCTAACATACGGGTACAAAATATTATCAGATATAATATCAAACATAAAATGATGGATTGGATATTGGTGACAAGCGATATATTAGCAAAAGCTGAGCGTGAAACACATTATTTCTCTTCATAAACTCTAAATTAAAAAATACTAAATGAATATTACAAGTGCAAATCATTTTAAAGTTTTTTATCATCAAAATATTTTTACATTAAAAATCACGCTAAATATTTAAGTTGTATAAACATCAAATTAAATTTTACTGTTTGCTTTTAACGTATGTAATTAAAGTTCCTTAAAAAATATAAATAATTTTGGTTTATGCCCATGGTAGCAGGTCAGTATGTATAAAACACAGATAGGATTGGGAAGAAAAAACTCGATTGGAAGTCAATAGAAAATATATTTACAGGAGAAGAAGGGTGGACATGCAGTAAACCGGCTAGTGACGACAAAGTTGCGTAACTAGTAATCTCAACGTGACTCCACGATTTGCGTCGAGAATAAAGGAATCCGGCGGCTTCGACTTTACCAGACAATATAGCAGCTTAAACCTTGAAAGGAGCTTGTTCGATGTATATGAGCGAACCATGGAGCTCACCAACTGCAAATACAAAAACAATGGCGATAAGTTTCTGCAGAATGAAAGTAAAATCTCAGCTGAAAATGTGAAAAAAAAAACCGAAAAAAAGGTTTGCATGTACAATCCCAGTTGAAAAAAAATGTCGATAAAGTTTCTGTAAAGACAATGACAATACATTTTCTGCATACTGCATACAAAACTCCAGCTGAAAGGATAAATACAATGGCGATAAGTTTCTGAATGATGTATGTAAAACCTCAGCTGAAATCAATGTCGATAAATTTTTCTGATAATATACAAAACTTCCTGCTGAAAACTTAAAAACTGTGGCAAAAACTGTTTGCATATAAAATCTCAGCTGAAAACATAAAAAGAAGGGCGAGAATATTTCTGCATACTGCATGTAGGATCTCAGCTGAAATCAATGTCGATAAAATTTGTTGGTACAATATGGTTATCTAGGCTGAAAAACATTTATTACTTACCGCTTGCGTGATGCGTGGATGTGGTAAATCCCTTTGCGATGGATTACTCCTTCACATAGATACAGAACAGAACCCCAGGGATTCGGTTCACCCGGTAAAACTGTTCTGCAATCTCCTTAAACACAAAAATTATTTTAAAATAAGATCTTTACTTGCAGTGAATCCACCCCATAAAATATTCACAGTCAATATTCTGACTTAAAAAAAGTATAGATTCGAAGTGATTGATGTCCATTCAAGATGTGAGCACTGCCTGTAGATCGCGGACACACGAACTTATAGGGATATGGGCGCTGACATGTGGAGCACTATATAACAACTAGAAACGTCATATCGAATTAAAGATCCTTCTGTCAGAACTAGATAAAAGCACCACACAAACAATTTCTTAATTATAAAATTCTTTTTTTTTTTTTTTTGCAAATTAGTCGTTACTGTTTAAGTAAAAATATTTATAGGACCAAAAACGTAAATACCTAATTAAACATTTTAAAAATCACATTTAAACATTTTTTTTTTTTTGGCATTATATGAAGTTATTTAATAAAAACCAGGAATTTTAAAATAATTCTATATATGAAATACATTTATTAGCTGGAAACGTACTTGTTAGCAACATACATAGCATATTGTACACAAACACATTTTATATCGAATAATATTCTAGTGCCGGTATGATCAGCTACTTAATTTAAAAAGCCGCTGTGTATGTCTAATAACAAAAATAATGCTACAGAGCAGTCTTGAACGCAGAGTTACTAGAACAACGGGATGGCGATTTTACCACCTGCGTCAAACCTTTTTTTATTACTAATACAGTCATTTTCACGGCACGTGAGAGACGCGATTTTTATCATTATAACTGGCGTTGCACCTGGCTCTTGAACTGCGTTGCAATGTGTTTGAAATATGTGGTTCTCGAAACTTACTAACGGGTCCCCCTAAATGTTTACCTACTTAAAGAAAGCTTACATCAGACGAGAACGTTATGGTACTTTTAAGTCACCGCACGTGCCACAAATATTATTGTGTAGCCCTCCAACATACTTTTACAAATTGCCGTATCACAAAATACATGAACCTGCCACGAGCGAAACTAAGGTCGTGACTTTTGTTGTATATATTTTATATCAATAAAATTAGCGTACAGTTACAGTTCAGGTCTGTATTAATTTAAGTGCCACACAGACACTGCATTAGATGTCTTCAAAATCTAAAGCCATGCTTTCAATAATTATGGCACTATTGAATTGACGCCTGCGTTCGACCGACATGGATCAGTAACGAGCCCGAGACTTTTCTATAATTAATAATGACAATTAGATACAACTGAAATCAACTTTCATGATGGAATCCTATTCTTTAATCATATAAGATTCTTTTAGCATAATGCTCAAATCTTATTTTCACACAAAAAAAAAGTGAGCGAGGAAAAAAATTTGGGCGGCTCTTAACAGCGAGGTCTTGAGAGTCGATGAGGGTGATTGAGGTGAGAATGGAGCAGCATTGGAATGGACGAGAACATTTTGAAATAGACATTAAGAATAATTACAAGTACTGTAATTTAAAACAAAATTGCATTTAATTTTATTATTTTTCCACCAGATTTTTAATTTATACTATGCTGGTGTACATCTAACTAGCTTTGTGCAGGCATGGTCTTACAAAATTATTGTTTAACCTACACTTCCCATGCATGTACAGGTGTGAACCTGCAATATTACTGAGATAGTACTTCCTATGTGTGCACATGCGAGAACTCAGAGAGAGATTTGGGCGGCTCTTAACATCGAGGTCTTGAGAAAGTGCGAACTCAGGTTACACTATAACAATGCAAAGTAAAAGTTGGTTCTTTGTGAAGGCCAACCAACTGACTCGATCTTGTGAGCCCGTCCATGCATGCTCACCAGCTCCATTGATCACACAAAGCTAGAGACTTTTACTGTGGAAGTTAAAATTTTAAAATTATATTTATTGATTTAATACATTTCATAAGCATGTTTTTAATAACTGGGTGTTTGATTGGGTTCTTCGGTATTGTACAATCTATTTCGCTGGTACACATACACTAAAATTTTGAATGGGATGTACAGACCGTCCATAAATAATCACTACAAATTTAACTACATGAAATAATATCCGAAGATGATAAATTGTGCGGTTTTGCACATGAAAGAACGCATATGCAAATGTTATGCATAGATGCTGGTAGACCTGTACATGTGAACCTTTTTTTGTACAAAGCACATGCAAACGTTTTTCAAGTTCCTGCCATGTACTTGCAACGTTCCCTCGCCGATGGCTTCAGTGGCTTTACAACCAATTGCTTCAGGTTGTCCAAATTTCGTGCAGGTGTTTGGTACGCGATGTCCTTGACATAACTCCGTGAAAACAAGTCCAGAGGGGTGATATCTGGTGTTTGAGGTGGCCAAGGAATTGAACCATCTCTTCCTTGAATGTATTCCATTAAAAAAATTTAATTCAGTTAGTATATAGGTGTACGCATTGGTCATGACCGTACTTTCAATAAAGAAGAATGGGCCAATGATACTTTTACACGTGGCACCATACATTCACCTACAGGTTGTCTCGCACGAGTCCATGTGAATCACTGGGATTTCGTGATCCACGAATTCAAACATTGTACTGATTCAGTACACCTGACAAATGAACTGTTGCTTCAAAGATGAAGACAATCCACTTTAGGAAGATTTTGCTTCATGAATGTGGCTCAACTTGTTTGCATAGAGTCTTAATTGCTTGTGCAGAATTTGTGTCTCGTGGATTATGGCAATTGCAATTGCCTTTCGGCAGAGTGAACTGACCTATAAGAAATACACACGAACATGGTATGCACATTATCAATGTCTTGAGCACTCATGCATGGCCANTGCTTCAAAGATGAAGACAATCCACTTTAGGAAGATTTTGCTTCATGAATGTGGCTCAACTTGTTTGCATAGAGTCGCAATTGCTTGTGCAGAATTTGTGTGTCGTGGATT
Source organism: Clitarchus hookeri (assembly GCA_002778355.1). Taxonomy (NCBI): domain Eukaryota; kingdom Metazoa; phylum Arthropoda; class Insecta; order Phasmatodea; family Phasmatidae; genus Clitarchus; species Clitarchus hookeri. The sequence continues at coordinate 538,167 of NQII01001147.1, read as the reverse complement.
ATGGCAATTGCAATTGCCTTTCGGCAGTGTGAACTGACCTATAAGAAATACACACGAACATGGTATGCACATTATCAATGTCTTGAGCACTCATGCATGGCCANTGTGAACTGACCTATAAGAAATACACACGAACATGGTATGCACATTATCAATGTCTTGAGCACTCATGCATGGCCAGCCAGCGTTCTTTGTTGCAGAACACTCCCAGTTTCCATAAACTTACAGTGCCACTCCAGTATCTTGATAATANGCCAGCCAGCGTTCTTTGTTGCAGAACACTCCCAGTTTCCATAAACTTACAGTGCCACTCCAGTATCTTGATAATATATTTTTTTTCCATCCATGGTCCTGTAAATTTGTTTAACTTGTGTTGTGTGTCTGATCTGGTCTCAATAAATATCGTTATACATCGAGCCTTCTCTTTTGGAGTAGCCATTTTGGTGGATTAGAGTCACACTTGAAAAGAAAACAAAAATAGCTTAAAAAATTTGAGAAATCTTCTTTTACATGCAAAAATCCTCGCACCTTTGTGAAATTCGGTTATTTTTTATGTTGAACTTGAAGTTATAATTTGTGGACAACCTGTATGTAGCATATATTGAAACTCTTAGATTTTAAATTTTAAGGCATACCCGAGTTATACATGGTTGAAAAATTTACTCTGCATGCTCTGAAACCCAATGCCTAAAACTCCAGACATAGTTTCTTTTGGGTAATTAAAATACAAAATCCCAGTACACTTACACTGAAGAGCCAAAAAAACTGGAACACCTGCCTAATATCGTTTGGGACCCCGCGAGCATGCATAAGTGCCGCAAGACGACGTGGCATGGACTCGACTCATGTCTCAAGGTATGGAGGAGGCAATTCACACCATGAATCCTGCAGGGCAGTCCACAAATCCACAGGAGTGCAAGGCGGTGGAGATCTCTTCTAAACAGCACGTTGCAAGGCATCCCATATATGCTCAATAATGTTTATGTCTGGTGATTTAGGTGGCCAATGGAAGTGTCTGAAGTTAGAAGAGCGTTCCTGGAGCCACTCGGTATCAACTCTCGACGTGTGGGGTGTCGCATTGTCCTCCTGAAATTGTCCACGTCCGTCGGAATACAAAATGAACATGAATGGGTGCAGGTGATCGGACAGGATGCTTACATATCTGTCACCTGTCAGAGTCGTATCTAGACGTATCAAGGGTCCCATTTCACGACAACTGCACACGCCCCATACCATGACAGAACCTTCACCAGTTTGAACAGTCCCCTGTTGACATGTAGGGTCCATGGATTCATGAGGATGTCTCCATACCCGTACACGTCCATCCGCCCGATACAATTAGAAGCGAGACTCGTCAGTTCAGGCAACGTGTTTCCTGTCATCAACAGTCCAATGGCGGTGTAGGAGGGCCGAGACGAGGCGTAAAGCTTTGTGTCTTGCAGTCAACAACGGTACACGAGTGGGCCTTCGACTCTGAAAGCACATATCAATAATGGTGCGTTGAATAGTTCACACGCTGGCACTTGTTGATGCCCCAGCATTGAAATCTGCGCCAATTTGAGAAAGGGTTGCACGTCTGTCACGTTTAATGATTCTCGTCAGTCGTCGTTTGTCCCGTTCGTTCACGATCTTTTTCCGGCCGCAGCGATATCGAAGATTTAATGTTTTACCGGATTCCCGATATTCACGGTACACTCCTGAAATGGTCGTACGCGAACATCCAAATGTTATCGCTACCTCGCAGATGCTATGTCCCATCTCTCATGCGCCGACTATAACACCACGTTCAAACTCACTTAAATCTTGATAACCTGCCATTGTTGCAGCAGTAACCCATCTAGCAACTTTACCGGATGCTTTTTGTCTTATATAGGCACTGCCGACAGAATCACGTTACTCTGATTGGTTCCATACCTCTGTTATTTGCATACGCACGCCTATACCAGTTTTTTTTGGCTCTCCAGTGTATATCAGGAATTGTAATTACATATCATTTAATTGTTTTCATTGTAAGGTCTACAGAGGTCTACAGCACCGGGGGAACAAGGCTGTGTGATCGTGTGTGTAGAACTAGTTTCATAGGAGGTAGGCATGAGACTCTAAATTATTACATATGTAGCATTGCATCCCTACTTTCTATGCAACATGCCCTACACTCATTGTCACACTGCCTTGTTATCCAGGTGTTGTAAACCGCAGCATTGAGCACAGTTAAATTATATAAAAATGCTTTTCCGGATATAAGTGTATAGGGATTTTGTATTGCAATTGTTTTAAAGAAACAATGTCTGGAGTTTGGACACTGCATTTCCGAGAACCCGATATACACTAACACAAACTAGCATTGGACATTGAAAACAAAGATGGCGGATGGAGCTATCAGCAAATAATTCGACACCAGTTGCATTCTCTAGCAGTCAGCATCTGAATCAAGATGGCTCTCAAAAAAACTATTATAAATCGGAAAACACAATATGGCGGCCCCTAGTGGTGCACTTTAGCAGATAACAGTCGAACGAATAAGGAAAGAAAATAGTGGCCAAAGGTCAAAGGTCAAAACCAAGATTGTTACTGCCCGACTGGAATGACAGCAGGAGAAAGCACGTGGAAAGGTGGTCAGTGACCCTGCTTAGCTATTATCCTAGTCCCCAGCAAACCACCAGTTGCCCTCGGAGCCCTCAACCACACTACTTCCGTAATGTTCATATACATATATATATATATGGAGTGGTCATCGCGTGCTATATTTATTTATAATTAATTAATATCTGAAATGAGTGTCGCCTAAACGTGAACGAATTTAAACTGTATTGGTCTACTGTCACGTTTATTTGAAGCTTAGAGCAGATTACTGGAGTCACATAATTTTGGGCGCGCTGTAAGGAAATATATCATTGCACTTGTCGGTGAATAAGTGACAGGTGATTCGCGGTAGGGCGTTTGCGGTAAAGTGAATTCCCTCATAGTTAGTCGCGGCGTATGTGTTTGTGCTATTATTGAACCGAAACTAGACTACATGGGCAGCAATCCCTTGAGTGAAAAAATAAATATGATTTAGAAGTACATAACTATGGATCGTGTTGCGGTGTTTCATTTGGAAATGTATCAGAACAACTGCATACGTACGTGTGTGCTTTGCGGAGCAAGCAAGTGCCCAGTTGTTCCAAGAAGCGACCGAGCTCAGCGTAAAACGCTGCTCAAAACTGCAAGTACTACATGAATATTGTTTGATGGTCGAAAGTTCCTTCGCGAAGTTCAAACCTACATGAAATGTTAGAAACTTCATGCAGAGCGCAATTTTGTGACGAGCGCGGTTGTGATTCTGTTGG
>NQII01001147.1:500194-520733 GCA_002778355.1 Clitarchus hookeri | reverse complement strand
AAACTAGCCTGGGACAGACTCAGCCGCTGGTGTGGGCTCAGCGTCCCTTGGCAGCTGCGGGATGCAGCTGCATCTGCCTTCCTCCACACGTGGTCGTTCCGCCGGGCCGTCCTGGCGCCATTCTCCTCATCATGTCCGCAAAACCCTTAATCCTTATTGCGGTCGTCCACCTGCGAGCTTCGCCAGAGCGTGTGTTCTGACGAATAAAATATAGTGACGCAGAATGCGTCACGTTATACATTTAACCTACAGGTGTTCCTTTTAATGTAAATTCTTAGTTCAATTTTTGTTATGCAATAGTCATTCTCTGTATAACTCAGGGGTATATTTTATTGTAAATAGTTTTTATTGGTGTTTAAAATAATCATGTTTTTTTTTCGGGTAACAATGTTTGATGTAGGCCTATATGTAGGCATATTTTGGTATATGTGGGGCATTTCTGAAAACAAAATAATTAATATATTCTAGACCCAAGATATACAAAGAAAGTAAATATGTTACCAATTACTTTTGCAAACATAAATAACAGAATTCCTAACCAGCTGACGTGGAGGGGGTGGGAGGTGTAGGAAGGAGGGGGGAAGACTCAGCTTCTTTGGAATGAATGTCCCACTGGAGGAAGTACAGACGGAGTACCTGTCCAACATTATGGCAATCAACATAGTTAATCGTTTCTCAATGAGAGAAACAGAAATACGATGTCATAGAACGTATTATTATTATCATTCACAAATCTCCACCATCCGAATTTAGATTTGCCTTGCTCTCTCACTGCTTGCCTGCCATTAACGCAAACTGGGTTCGATTCTCGGCGAGATCGCTCCCGGGTTTTCGTATGTTGTAATCGTGCTGGACGATTTCGCTGGTTGGAGGGTTTTCTCGGGGTTTCCCATTCCATCTGACCTTTCATTCCGGCGCTGCTCCATACTCGTCTCACTTCACTCTCATCGGCTGCCAAGACCCCATTGTTAGGAGCCTCACAAAACCTCTTCGCTTGCTCTCATTGCATTGTACACCAACCATATTTGGTTTGAACTCCTTTTGCTATCTCATCCAGCTCAGGTTTGAACCATTTTGTATTTAAAATTTCCCACGCCTTGTTAATTTGCAAAATGGTATGATAACGGACGTAACTTCAAAATTTTATACGTTTATGATACTGACATTCTCAGGTAGAGTTTACACGGCCTGGGAGGATTCCGGGCAGGTAAAACATTTGAGACAAAATAATCATCTTGTGATGAATTAAGAGATGTCTTGCAAAGATAGCAGACAGAGAAAAACATATAAACGTTTGTACACAGGGCTGTGAAGTTAAACATATGTCTATAATCATTGAAGTTTCTACAGTCGCTAGCGATAGTTACGCAATTGTTGATTCGCCAGAACACAGAAAATGGTGATTATGGAATATTTGGTGTTAAATGATTTCAAACATCATCCGAAAGTCGGTTGCAAAGAATTATCACAAAAATGTAATGAAATGTAAAAACATATATAGGCTAGTTATGTGCTGCTCGAATAATTTTTACCTACTTATTCTTATTAAAGATGCCGATGAAATGAAAGCAATAGCTAGTAGTTATGACACATTACCATACGATCGATTTAATACATAGTAGTGGTCATACATAATAGTACATAAAAGTGGACATTTTTTTCTAAACACAATTACACATTCTTACTTTCGTTATAATTTAACTTTTTACATTTAAATATTTAACTTTTGGCAGGAGAATCGCGACTACTGGATATTAACGTACACAAATTCTCTTGGTACCATTTAAGTAACGCGGTAGCGTCTTGCACATCAGATGACAACAAATAACGATATCAAAACTAGAACCTAACAATTACCCTACAAACGTTTATATTAAGATAATATGAGACAACTTAGCTATTATTGCAAAAAAAAATTCTGTCACTAGACATATTGCTTGAACATATATATAGAAGACATCATCGTCCTAACTTAAACAGAATAACGAAGACAAAATAATTAAATAATTGCTTCTGTGAGACACAATTAATAATTTCTTATAAAATCCGAGTAAAACCTATAGGAATAACATCAAAATTATTTACGCTAATGCACAGATGCGTGCAAGCAAGCCCAATTAGCTTTAAAAAAATTATTCTTGTAGGCTTCCTTAACTGTAATGGAAGTTTTTAGCCTACAAATTGTATTGAAATAAAACCACATAATAGGCTGCAAATAGAGGAATGTTAACGTTGATACTATAAAAAGTTGAGAACTTCCGTAGGCATTTTAGGGACCGCAATGGTGTAGTGGTAAGACTACTCGCCTCTCACCTTGGCGAACCGGGCTCAATTCCCGGTGGGGCCGCTCCCGGATTTTCGCATGTGGTAATCTTGCTGGACGATCTTGATGGTCGGCTGGATTTTTTGGGGGATCTCCCGTTTCCCCCGCCCTTGCACCTTCGGCGCTGTTCCATTCTCACCTCATTTCACACTCATATGCAATCATGATCTCGTTAAAATATTCCCAAATCTCTCAACTCAACTCAACTGATGTGGTTAATTTGCCAATAATTTCTTACAGTTAGAGGATATAGATTATTCACGTTTAACAACCCACTTTTGAATATTTTGATTTATTCGTTCTTTGTAACTTTGCGTGTAACCCCCACAACGCTCCAAGGTTAACATCGCCAGGGACATAGATATCAACACCCCTGCGTTTGTCGTTTCACATTGCGAAGCTATTAGAAAAATAAATAATTTTAAATAATACAAAATTTTGCTCTGCTCCTTTAAAACCANCAAAACCCTTAATCCTTATTGCGGTCGTCCACCTGCGAGCTTCGCCAGAGCGTGTGTTCTGACGAATAAAATATAGTGACGCAGAATGCGTCACGTTATACATTTAACCTACAGGTGTTCCTTTTAATGTAAATTCTTAGTTCAATTTTTGTTATGCAATAGTCATTCTCTGTATAACTCAGGGGTATATTTTATTGTAAATAGTTTTTATTGGTGTTTAAAATAATCATGTTTTTTTTTCGGGTAACAATGTTTGATGTAGGCCTATATGTAGGCATATTTTGGTATATGTGGGGCATTTCTGAAAACAAAATAANCGGGTAACAATGTTTGATGTAGGCCTATATGTAGGCATATTTTGGTATATGTGGGGCATTTCTGAAAACAAAATAATTAATATATTCTAGACCCAAGATATACAAAGAAAGTAAATATGTTACCAATTACTTTTGCAAACATAAATAACAGAATTCCTAACCAGCTGACGTGGAGGGGGTGGGAGGTGTAGGAAGGAGGGGGAAAGACTCAGCTTCTTTGGAATGAATGTCCCACTGGAGGAAGTACAGACGGAGTACCTGTCCNTAGGAAGGAGGGGGAAAGACTCAGCTTCTTTGGAATGAATGTCCCACTGGAGGAAGTACAGACGGAGTACCTGTCCCACATTATGGCAATCAACATAGTAAATCGTTTCTCAATGAGAGAAGCAGAAATACGATGTCATAGAACGTATTATTATTATTATCATTCACAAATCTCCACCATCCGAATTTAGATTTGCCTTGCTCTCTCACTGCTTGCCTGCCATNTTATTATTATCATTCACAAATCTCCACCATCCGAATTTAGATTTGCCTTGCTCTCTCACTGCTTGCCTGCCATTAAGGCAAACTGGGTTCGATTTTCGGCGAGATCGCTCCCGGGTTTTCGTATGTTGTAATCGTGCTGGACGATTTAGCTGGTTGGAGGGTTTTCTCGGTGATTTCCCATTCCATCTGACCTTGCATTCCGGCGCTGCTCCATACTCGTCTCACTTCACTCTCATCGGCTGCCAAGACCCCATTGTTAGGAGCCTCACANCGGCGCTGCTCCATACTCGTCTCACTTCACTCTCATCGGCTGCCAAGACCCCATTGTTAGGAGCCTCACAAAACCTATTCGCTTGCTCTCATTGCATTGTACACCAACCATATTTGGTTTGAACTCCTTTTGCTATCTCATCCAGCTCAGGTTTGAACCATTTTGTATTTAAAATTTCCCACGCCTTGTTAATTTGCAAAATGGTATGATAACGGACGTAACTTCAAAATTTTATACGTTTATGATACTGGCATTCTCAGGTAGAGTTTACACGGCCTGGGAGGATTCTGGGCAGGTAAAACATTTGAGACAAAATAATCATCTTGTAATGAATTAAGAGATGTCTTGCAAAGATAGCAGACAGAGAAAAACATATAAACGTTTGTACACAGGGCTGTGAAGTTAAACATATGTCTATAATCATTGAAGTTTCTACAGTCGCTAGCGATAGTTACGCAATTGTTGATTCGCCAGAACACAGAAAATGGTGATTATGGAATATTTGGTGTTAAATGATTTCAAACATCATCCGAAAGTCGGTTGCAAAGAATTATCACAAAAATGTAATGAAATGTAAAAACATATATAGGCTAGTTATGTGCTGCTCGAATAATTTTCACCTACTTATTCTTATTATAGATGCCGATGAAATGAAAGCAATAGCTAGTAGTTATGACACATTACCATACGATCGATTTAATACATAGTAGTGGTCATACATAATAGTACATAAAAGTGGACATTTTTTTCTAAACACAATTACACATTCTTACTTTCGTTATAATTTAACTTTTTACATTTAAATATTTAACTTTTGGCAGGAGAATCACGACTACTGGATATTAACGTACACAAATTCTCTTGGTACCATTTAAGTAACGCGGTAGCGTCTTACACATCAGATGACAACAAATAACGATATCAAAACTAGAACCTAACAATTACCCTACAAACGTTTATATTAAGATAATATTAGACAACTTAGCTATTATTGCAAAAAAAAATTCTGTCACTGGACATATTGCTTGAACATATATATAGAAGACATCATCATCCTAACTTAAACAGAATAACGAAGACAAAATAATTAAATAATTGCTTCTGTGAGACACAATTAATAATTTCTTATAAAATCCGAGTAAAACCTATAGGAATAACATCAAAATTATTTACGCTAATGCACAGATGCGTGCAAGCAAGCCCAATTAGCTTTAAAAAAATTATTCTTGTAGGCTTCCTTAACTGTAATGGAAGTTTTTAGCCTACAAATTGTATTGAAATAAAACCACATAATAGGCTGCAAATAGAGGAATGTTAACGTTGATACTATAAAAAGTTGAGAACTTCCGTAGGCATTTTAGGGACCGCAATGGTGTAGTGGTAAGACTACTCGCCTCTCACCTTGGCGAACCGGGCTCAATTCCCGGTGGGGCCGCTCCCGGATTTTCGCATGTGGTAATCTTGCTGGACGATCTTGATGGTCGGCTGGATTTTTTGGGGGATCTCCCGTTTCCCCCGCCCTTGCACCTTCGGCGCTGTTCCATTCTCACCTCATTTCACACTCATATGCAATCATGATCTCGTTAAAATATTCCCAAATCTCTCAACTCAACTCAACTGATGTGGTTAATTTGCCAATAATTTCTTACAGTTAGAGGATATAGATGATTCACGTTTAACAACCCACTTTTGAATATTTTGATTTATTCGTTCTTTGTAACTTTGCGTGTAACCCCCACAACGCTCCAAGGTTAACATCGCCAGGGACATAGATATCAACACCCCTGCGTTTGTCATTTCACATTGCGAAGCTATTAGAAAAATAAATAATTTTAAATAATACAAAATTTTGCTCTGCTCCTTTAAAACCANGTTTCACATTGCGAAGCTATTAGAAAAATAAATAATTTTAAATAATACAAAATTTTGCTCTGCTCCTTTAAAACCACTCTAGTTACCATTAATGCAAACATTTCACTTTTAGTAATACGGTAATTAATGGAACTAGACGTCAATGTAGCTAGAGCATCCAATATTTACATAATCACTTTGAGTCACGGGTAATTAAGCATATTTCGAGATGATGCTTGAAAATAGTTTGTCAGCAACTGGACTTGTATAACGACTACTTACACCTCATAACTGANTTAGTAATACGGTAATTAATGGAACTAGACGTCAATGTAGCTAGAGCATCCAATATTTACATAATCACTTTGAGTCACGGGTAATTAAGCATATTTCGAGATGATGCTTGAAAATAGTTTGTCAGCAACTGGACTTGTATAACGACTACTTACACCTCATAACTGATGAATAATTTTCTTTGTGCATGGTATTCTTGGCATTAGCTTTTTGTGAATAATTTTAGTTTCCTGAATCATAAATTGGGTCAGGGTGGCTACGTGGTTAGACTACTCGCCTCCCACCTAAGCAAACCGGGTTCAATCCCCGGCCGGTTACCTCAGGACTTTCGCAAGTGGAAATCTTTCTGGACCATGCCGCTGGTTGGCGGGTTTTCTCGGGGATATCCAGTTTCCCCATATATTAATTCCGGCGCTGCTCCATCCTCACCTCACTTCACACTCATCGGATCCCGAGACCTCGCTGTTAAGAGCCACCAAAATCTCTTCACTCACTCTTCACTCGCTCAATGTTAAATGGCTTCTTTCACAAAAATGGGACCTTTTTTATCTGGAGGCCGGCTTCCTGCTAAGTACAGATAAAGCATAGAATTGTTTTGCATGCAATAGTTTTTCGTATTTTGTAGACTGTGTTATTTAACGAATAGCGTTTCAACATATTCTGGATATGTGAAGCGGGATGTTTGAAATGTGTGCATACATGTGCTGGAAGCATTTCTGTGAAGATTGTTTCCAAATGTGCTAATTTAACGCCGTGAGCTAGTTATAGCCGAAAGGGCAGCAGCGTTTATAAACGCATTTTATTCGATAAATATTGGTAGCTGTGCGTGCACAGTTCATGACGCCCGCCGAGCCCGCAGCAGAGTTGTGCAGGGAGACCCGCTGCGCGTGGGCTTGACACAATGCGGCCCCGGGGCCATAAAGACGTAGAGAGATTGCCCTCCGTAGTGCACGGGACACCCTGTGCTGGCGGAGACAGCCAACAAGAAAAGAGAGGGGTGGGGGGAGAAACTTGCGAAAAGGAGGAGATTCTGTCTGGAAATTTCCATTTGGGTGGGGCCGACCCGAGACAGCCGTTGTCAGATAGGCCTTCAGACCGGCCGGCCGAGGCTGCGAACCACCCGTCGGCGTCTATCTTCGCCCATGCTGCGCCGCCTGCCCTTCGGAGCATTCGTTCGCGTGAACAGCCTTTCAGTTCGGCCAGCCACTGCTGGAAAACTTTTTTTTTTGTTAAGGGACCAAATTCGACTCACCTCTTTGCTCTTTTTCGTTTGGCGTAACGGAAGTATCTGTACGTATATATATACATATAGAGACATGCGTTATATATGTATGTGAAATATACGCATATAGTTCATTCAAGTTTAGTCCCAACTTTCATAACGTCTTTCTCGCTTCCGCGAACTTTCATTTGCTATGTCATTTTGTGAAATATTTACGATTAGATCAACCTTCGCCCCACATATTCTTATTAAAGTAACGACCGATAAAGATATTAACGCAAGTTTAATAGTAGCGTATATAGGGAAAGTTGAGCACAATGTATTTTAAATTGCGCGGCTGTGCGGTTTAGAATATTCGGAGGACTTTGGGCCCTATATTTCAACTCGACTCGGAAATGGTGGGAAGCCTTCGACTCGGGATTGACCAATCTACGCGAAGGTGCTCAGCAGGTCCGGCCAATATGTTTATACGAGTTGGTGGCCATATTGGTTTTAGAATTATAGAGTATGTCAAATAAAAAATCTGTACATGTTATCCGAATTAAAAAAAATATATTTTTTTTTATTAAATTCGTACCAAAATTGTACACAGGCAATTGTGGAATCCTCTAGAAGTCTCTCTTTCAGTTTATTACGTTCCCAGTCTACTCTCTTTAAGTCGAATTATTACACGATGTCAGAATCTGCAAGTCATAAATTGCCTCAACTGTCATGTAGACATCATTATACAGTACGAGTATAAAAGAATACCCCAACTTTTAAGGTATATAATATCAAAACCAAACAATCTACAACCTTGGTTGACCGATAAAATGAACCGTGGAACTGTGAAGTTTGTCTACCTTATCTTCATAAATGTTCAATGTGACCACCACGAGCGGCCCGAACGACATCTACGCGATAATCAAACTCGTTCCACACTCTTGTCAGTATGTCATGTTGTATGGTTTGGATGCCATCCGTAATTCTCGTTTTGAGGTCGTCAATGTTAGCCAGCAATGGTAGACGAAAAACTAATTAATTTATGTACACCCATAAAAAATAATTTCACGGGGTATGATCCGGGCATCTTGGAGGCCAGTGATGAACAGCCTGATCACCATCTGCTCCTCGACTAATCCATTGTTGCGGCAACGTCTCGTTCAGGTATCCGCGAACAGCTAGGTGCCAATGGGGTGGCGCGCCATCCTGCTATAAAATGAATTCCCCCGCCGCCTCTTCTAAGTGAGGAAACAACCACTCTGAAAGCATGTCCAAATAAGGGATTCCAGTAACAGTGGGCTCATGAAAAAAGAAAGGGCCGAAAACAGTGTCTTTGGATACAGCGCAAAACACGTTCACTTTGGGGGAAGCGCGCTCGTGTTCTGTGGTTTCATGTGGAGGCTCCTGACCGCATATCCGCACGTTGTGCCGTTTAATCTTATCATTTGTATGGAACGTCACTTCATCGCTAAAAATGAGCTTAGACATGAAGTATCGTCTACCTCGTTCTGGGCACATAAAGGAAACATCAGACCGTCCCCTTCACATTGACGTGTCGAATGAGAGTTCTAATCCCCCTCACCACCTCAAACCGAGAGTTACGAACGCCATCCAAACCGTAACACCGGACATGCTGACAAGAGCGTGGATTGAATTTGATTATCGTTAAGATGTCGTTCGGGCCGCTCATGTTGGTCACATTGAACATTTGCGAGTGTATGGTAAACCAACTTCACGGTTCCATGGTTCATTTGATTGGTTAATCAAGGTTGTAGGTTGTTTGGTTTTGATATTATAAACCTTCAAATTTGGGGTATTCAGATAAAAAAAAAATGTAATTATGGTATGTATATGTGACCAAACCTAGCCCATCATGCAAGTAGCGATCACTCTGCACAAGTCATGTTAAATTTAATCATGGTATGCATCAGCATTTACCAACAATTTCTAGGCATAGAAGGTTATGATTTAAGAACGAATAGTGCTAGAGCCTTCTGAATTTGAATGTATGAGGCCAACTAGAGTGATAGTCTTATCTTGCATGGTCTTCTTGACTGTCAATCGATCAATATTTCAAACTTCCCATTAGTCTTACAATCAATCTCGCAATGTTTTCATCACTCTTTGAAACAATTATTTAATCTTACTATCAACCTTTAAATCAATATTTCAATCAATCTTCAATCTCTTAGTCAATATTCCCATTTTTAGATTAATCCTTCGACCAGTACTTGAATCTTTCGTCCGATATTTCAATCTTTCCATCAATATCGCCGCCTTTCGCACAATACTCCAATCTATCAATCATTCTTCTAATATTTTCATAAATATTTCAATCTTTCCATCAATCTTCCAATCTTACCACCGGTCTTCCAACCTTTTCATCAATCTGCAAATCTTTCTATCAATCTTTCAATATTTCTTCCATTCTTCTATCAGTATCGCAATCTTTCTATTAACTTTTAATCTTTTGTCCAATCCTTCGATCAAACTTCCAATATTTCAATGAATCGTCAAATATTTTCAAAAATCCTTTAATATTTCCATCAACATTTCAATCATTTGATAAACATTTCTGTAAATATTCCAATCCTTCCATAAACCTTTCAATAATTCTATCAATCTTTCCATCAATCTTCAAGTTTTTAAATCATTCGTTCTATCTTTTCATAAATATTACAATAATTCAACCAGTTATTTCATCAATCTCCTAATATGTTGATCAGTCCTTTTATCAATCTGTAAAACTTCCATGCAATCATTAATCTGTAATAATCAGTCGGTTTGTGGTATGTCCCCTATATATAAACCATTCATTCACCTACTGTATATACACTCTCTACTTGACGACTGTATTAATGTTTTGTATGCTGTCCACTATCCATCACTTTTATTCCTTAAGTCTTCACTAATATTCCATATGGAAATCTGTACTTTAGCACTCGGGTGCTCATAACACCGCTTTAAAATTATGTTGGGGGGAAGGGATATGGCACACAAAATAAGGAAAAGACAATTATTTAAGAGGAATATTATTATTTTTCACATTAGAATCTTAGAAGGAATCAATTCATAATTTCTTCCGTTATAACTGATAGCCTTCACTTCACTGATGGCTGAATATATCTCGTTAATGTGCAAGAACTCCCTACCTTGTTGCAATGCGATCAAATGTCTAAGTCTATCAACAAGTTCACTCGGGTCTTCGGAAAACATGTAGCCAGTGTTCGTCGCGTCATCTGCTTCTTCATGTCTCTCGCTGCAGCAGATTGGTTGGGGAGATGTGTCCGAGCATTGAGAAAATTGCAACCGTCTNGCGTCATCTGCTTCTTCATGTCTCTCGCTGCAGCAGATTGGTTGGGGAGATGTGTCCGAGCATTGAGAAAATTGCAAAATTGCAANTCGCTGCAGCAGATTGGTTGGGGAGATGTGTCCGAGCATTGAGAAAATTGCAACCGTCTTCAGCGCCAACATTGTCAGCATGTTCATTTTCATCAATGCCGTCTTCATGATTATCTTCACCTCCTGTTTCGTATTCGCAGATCACAAAACGCACAAATAATAACCAAAACACAGCTCTACTTCGTGTATTAGTTCCACGACACTTTGTGGCTGGATAAAATGTTCAAAGTGACCACCATTTGCTTCAAGGCACTTGTGAAGATGGTGAACTAGAGAGCGTTGCACAGTCAGTAGTCTTTCCCAGATATTGACTCACACGCCACCAGAATACGTTGTTGCATGTTCTCTATTGTCGTTGGGGTATTTTAATACACTCTATCTTGCATTGCACCCCAAAGAAAGAAGGGATCGCGCTGGCCATCTCACCTCACTGGACCATCCCGTCTTATCCACCGATTTTTAAACTTTTCATTAACTTTAACTCTACTCATGTGTGCAAAGTGTGCGGGGCAACCATCTTGCTAGAACCACATTGATAGACGAGTAGGAATGATTGGTAACGAAACATAAAGATAGTCAGCTTGACACTTACTTGTTCTATGGAAACAGGGATTTTAACATTACACAACGCATGATTTTCATTTGGTAGGTTCATGGCATACGTATGTATAGCATTAGTGTCATATGTAATTTTCGAGACTTCGTTAACTATTAAGTTATCTTCTTGTGTATACCACATTATGTGAGGTTATATTTAATTAAAGGACTCTACACTACAAACTCTTACCCTTGCTTNTCTTCTTGTGTATACCACATTATGTGAGGTTATATTTAATTAAAGGACTCTACACTACAAACTCTTACCCTTGCTTAGTTTAGAATTTTCCAGAAGATACAGTATTTTTTTTACTCTTAAGCAATATTTTTTGGAATACACACCTTTTTATAAATCACTAGCATGCATTAAAGTTGAACATTAAATAATGTGTAGGGTACATAATAAGTGAAGTTAAATAAAAAAAAGTTTACATTTTATTTGTCTCTGTCAAATTGCAATAATTAGGAATATATTGTCAAAAATTCGAAATGAGGAAGTAATGCACCTACTTCAGAACTCGGATCTGTACAGTTAATATGTTATTAGCTAATGCAAAAAGCAATTGCTGTTGCTGACTGAAGTGCGTTACCCCTAAGTGAACCAAACGTGGGTTAATTTGGAATTACGGGTGAGACAGAATCAAATGATGAAAATAACTTACGTAGCTCAGATTTGTGTTGAACCGAATATTTAAAAAAAAGTGAATAAGTGTGTTTATGACGTGTATATAAATATTACTTTCATTTGACTCATTAAAAATTGTTTCTTTTAAGTGAACACTACGTTATGAATATGTTTGTGTAATAATTGGAGTTAAACCAGAGTCCATAAGATCATTTTTAATATATTCGTATACATTTAGAAATGAAAGATGATAAAATATGTTTATTCTTTGTAACCATAAATATTAAAAACATGGGTGTAAAACAGTAGCAGCAAACGTTTCAGATACTTGATCCTTTTTTCGCGTTTTCCAATCAACTTTTGCCTCCTGAACACGCTGACTTCCTATTCCTGAACATTTTTCAAGCTTTCCTTGAAGTATCTCCTCTTCAAGCAGCCTATCTTTTTTGTTTTGACTTGATGACTATGTTTACGCTTATAATTGTTATTACATACAGGAAACATTCGAGAAATAATTCGTCGAGAGAATAAATATGCTCTGAGAAGGAATATAAAACTATATTAATTGTTCGCCAAAAACAAACAGTAAAGCAGTTTCTCGCAATGAAAACAGTCAGTGGATGAATGACATCGATCCGAGAATACAATATATTGTGAATTCAAGCCTATGGTACTTTAAATATTNAACAGTCAGTGGATGAATGACATCGATCCGAGAATACAATATATTGTGAATTCAAGCCTATGGTACTTTAAATATTGAAATTTTTCCCATTCGCTATTTATTATTAAAACGTAATAATTAGGACACTTGATATTGTGACTTTCGATTTCTTACACCTCAATGTGTCCTGGTTTTCAGCGAGTCATCTCAGTGATTAATTGAAAGTATTCACTGTTTCTTTTCGAGGTGAAGTTGTAAACCAAACACACNTTCAGCGAGTCATCTCAGTGATTAATTGAAAGTATTCACTGTTTCTTTTCGAGGTGAAGTTGTAAACCAAACACACGCCGACTTTTCGTCATGGTTGGCCAGAAGCCGAAAGTCAGTTCGCTATTTGTTCGTCTCACTTTGGTCAACGTCCCGACGACGCGCAATCAGGCCTGCTTCTTTGCTCCGAAACTCGAATTATCAGGCGAACGTCTCGGGTGCGAGTGTATAATTGATGCAATCAATAAAACTGCGGACACAGCGCTCACGCCAGCCACCTCCCACCTCCCAGGGCGCCCGTCAACCAGCGAGGATCCTAACAACGTGGACCTCGCGCCCTACCAAGACACTGTCGACCTCGCGGGGAGTCGCTCAAACAGCGGATCTGAAATAAACCGCGGGTTTCTACGAGAATCCGCTGCACTGAAAACAATACTTTGTGACTGCTACAAAATGTTTTGTTGGTATGGACGCAGCCAAATACATTTGTGTTGGGCACAAACTATTTTGTAGCCACCACAAAATAAATGTATTGAAGCCACACATGTTTGTTAGTGACCACTAAAAATTTTTGTGTTNCTATTTTGTAGCCACCACAAAATAAATGTATTGAAGCCACACATGTTTGTTAGTGACCACTAAAAATTTTTGTGTTCAACACAAAATAATTTGGCTGTGTTTATACTAACATAAGATTTTGTAGCAGCCACAAATTATTATTTTTTTTTTTCAGTGTGGCCTCGGAGGGTGACTCTCAGACGGCGAGTGTTAAAATCACAGCAGCATTCCTAAGAACACGGCTCCAAAAGGCGGCAAAACGTCCCAGCCAATAAGGCGCTCCCAGTACAACACTAAGAAATTATTCGGAAATTTACCATATGAGTGTATACACATAGTGAGACAGCGCGAACACTAAAGTTTTTCTCATTAATCCATGATATTGTTCCTATATTTGCTCAGGAAAGAGTCAAATGGGTAGAGAAGTTCACAAATTTGTATAGAAGTTATGCTAAGCATTCCTTTATTTGCATCTTAATATGTGGTATTATTTTAATACAGTGTAAGGGTTAAAAACTTCCATTACAATATACACTTATTTCACTGTGTACAATAGCGAATATAATCGTCGGTTTCGGGTACTTCGTTTATTGCATCTCCATAAAATATTAATATATTTACATTATTATAGTTTTATACATATATTTAAAACTGTTTCATTATAAAACAATAATTATATATTAATTTTCAATTTATCTGCAGAGTTCCTGGTTGGCACCGTCTACTGGGCGTGTAGATTATTCCCGTACGCGAAACCGAAAAAGCTGTCTCAAGAAAGTCACATAAACCCCTTTACAGAAGGGAGTGGGTTGAAACCCATGACGCTATCAATTCGCTTCTAACATTACATATTGAAATTTAAACTATACTTACCATTATAAGCAATACACACATCGCACTACACTAATCAATAAATAGAAATAGAAATATGAATCATGCTTCTATAACGATTTTAATACATTTTATTTTTAAACTGTATATTCCATTTCCTACAGTACAGCTATGACACAAAATCGTCTGTCGCAATATTTAAATTACAATGATAGGTTTAATATCAAGTATGACAATGCAAATTTAAATGATTTAGAATTATATGTTGACTGTAAAATGTAAAATATATTGTTTTGCAATGAGGGAAGCAAATTAATAATGTAAACCTAATGCAATGTTAACATTATGTAGATTGAAGCAGGAAAATACCGTGAAGCCATTTAAAAATGTGACCACCTTTTAATGATAGCAGACCTAAGAAACATAGGTTGGCAACGTTTTCGTAGCTTTTTTGACAGAATAACGATCGACAAATTTATTTCTCAATTGTAGCAATTACTTCTGAACAAGTAACACATTCACGCCTATGTGCGGGCATACATAAACTTTTGAAAATTCTCATCCCCTTCATTTCTGTTCGCACATTTATTGCTCGAGCTAAGTAAGGGTACTGTAACTAAACAGAGAGGTTAAAAATTAATAAAATGCTAAAATAGTTGAATGTTTGTAAGATACATAGATGCACACGATGGACAGCAAAACACGTTACATTTGCGTAGCAACATTAACTANCTATTTTGTAGCCACCACAAAATAAATGTATTGAAGCCACACATGTTTGTTAGTGACCACTAAAAATTTTTGTGTTGAACACAAAATAATTTGGCTCTGTTTATACTAACATAAGATTTTGTAGCAGCCACAAATTATTATTTATTTTTTTTCAGTGTGGCCTCGGAGGGTGACTCTCAGACGGCGAGTGTTAAAATCACAGCAGCATTCCTAAGAACACGGCTCCAAAAGGCGGCAAAACGTCCCAGCCAATCAGGCGCTCCCAGTACAACACTAAGAAATTATTCGGAAATTTACCATATGAGTGTATACACATAGTGAGACAGCGGGAATACTAAAGTTTTTCTCATTAATCCATGATATTGTTCCTATATTTGCTCAGGAAAGAGTCAAATGGGTAGAGAAGTTCACAAATTTGTATAGAAGTTATGCTAAGCATTCCTTTATTTGCATCTTAATATGTGGTATTATTTTCATACAGTGTATGGGTTAAAAACTTCCATTACAATATACACTTATTTCACTGTGTACAATAGCGAATATAATCGTCGGTTTCGGGTACTTCGTTTATTGCATCTCAATAAAATATTAATATATTTACATTATTATAANAATAAAATATTAATATATTTACATTATTATAATTTTATACATATATTTAAAACTGTTTCATTATAAAACAATAATTATATATTAATTTTCAATTTATCTGCAGAGTTCCTGGTTGGCACCGTCTACTGGGCGTGTAGATTATTCCCGTACGCGAAACAGAAAAAGCTGTCTCAAGAAAGTCACATAAACCCCTTTACAGAAGGGAGTGGGTTGAAACCCATTACGCTATCAATTCGCCTCTAACATTACATATTGAAATTTAAACTATACTTACCATTATAAGCAATACACACATCGCACTACACTAATCAATAAATATAAATATAAATATGAATCATGCTTCTATAACGATATTAATAAATTTTATTTTTAAACTGTATATTCCATTTACTACAGTACAGCTATTACACAAAATCGTCTGTCGCAATATTTAAATTACAATCATAGGTTTAATATCAAGCATGACAATGCACATTTAAATGATTTAGAATTATATGTTGACTGTGAAATGTAAAATATATTGTTTTGCAATGAGGGAAGCAAATTAATAATGTAAACCTAATACAATGTTAACATAATGTAGATTGAAGTAGGAAAATACCGTGAAGCCATTTAAAAATGTGACCACCTTTTAATGATAGCAGACCTAAGAAACATATGTTGGCAACGTTTTCGTAGCTTTTTTGACAGAATAACGATCGACAAATTTATTTCTCAACTGTAGCAATTACTTCCGAACAAGTAACACATTCACGCCTATGTGCGGGCATACATAAACTTTTGAAAATTCTCATCCCCTTCATTTCTGTTCGCACATTTATTGCTCGAGTTAAGTAACAGAGGTTAAAAATTAATAAAATGTTAAAATAATTGAATGTTTGTAAGATACATAGATGCACACGATGGACAGCAAAACACGTTACATTTGCGTAGCAACATTAACTAGAAAGCAGTTAACTTATCTATGCAGATGGCTGCAGCCAGCCAGAAGGTAATGTTATTCGGTAACGAAGTTCAGTTCTGCACGGTCTGAATAAACAGGACGACGATACCGGGAAATGTAGCACTTAGCTAATTTACTATTTCTGCTGCAGTATGTATGTACATATGTCTGAATTCAGCGTGCCATAAATGTCAGCGATCCTGCACGTCACTCACAGTGTTAATTACGGATTCAATTAACCTTTCCTGACTATCGCCCCACATTACCCGCTCGTCCAAGCTTATTAGACGTGTGTTTTGTACTGACAACTGCATAACCTTCAACTGATGGACAGATGTAGAACACAAACAATACATCTGCTATAGACACTTATTTGTCGAGGCCAGATAAATTCGCAACTGCACCGATCTATATATCATGATATTGTGTATACTGGAGTCGCTGCCGTTGGTCCAGTGACCGAAGGTACGACGAGGAAATAATTTAAAACCAGTGTGAGTGTCATGTTATTCTATCGTTATTTTAATATTATTGTTAGTGCTTCTTAGTTGCTAGTGTCCCTAGATGACGTTTCGAATGAAGCGTGTCAATAAAAAATATTTAACAGTTATGCTCAGTTACAAAATGTAGTCTGTCACAAAATTAGTATGTCTACTTCCGTGGTACGTATGCACTCAAGTTATTTACATGTACATATAACATAACCGATGAAGAACTGAACGTCCAGTATTATTAAAACCAGCTATTATTTAACCAACAGTCAAGGTAACTTTTAAATACATGAAAAATTTGTAGATTTGCTTTGGAGACAAGCGAATGTTCGAACACCTTCATATTCGTGTCTTCTGGAAATTATTACCGTTTATTTCATACACAGTGGTGGACTAACAACAAAAGGGACAAATCGTTTGCAACCTAGTTAAAAAGCAGGATGTCCTCTTACAAAACTAATAACCAATGGTCGACCTCGGCCTGAGAATACATAGGTCTGTGAAATTTATGTTGCATGTCATCAAATCTGCAAATTTTTTCACGTTACTAAGCCATGATATATTTAAAACATATATTTACCCGCTTGAACCCTACTTATTTGCTTCGCTCCCATATTGTGAATACTTAAATGTAACCTCTGCTTAATGTACATACCATGCACTGAAGCTGAAAGTGACAGCTGTTTCACAAAACAGGTATGAATATAGACATGAACATGCAACGCGTTATTTTGAGGTAAACTTGTTGGTCACATGGCGTTCTGGACGAATGCTTTTTGTATGGTTTGCAACGCCGTCCCATGAAATATTACCTCTTGTTCGGGCCAGCGTCTGGTAGGTTCGTCTGTAGGTGTTGTCTGAAAGCAGCATATATCGTTACCAGGCTAGCACATTTTGCGAGCGTATGCGGCTGAGTACAAGATAGTTGGTCTGGAAGTCAATTGGCAGAAAATGCGTAACTTAATTGACAAAAAGGCGTTTGGCCGAACAGGCACTTAAACGAATAGTCGTTCGACAACGGACGTTCTTGGCTGCTGTAATTTGCCAAATTGCCAGTTTGATGTGAGCTAAGCCTTAATAGCGTCCACGTTTAACACATCGAATGCTAAAATACCTATCTTAGCTCCAAATACCTATGCCTATGCTGTGAAATTTACTGCCAACTCAATTTAAGTTTGGCGAGCTTCGTTCGTATATATGGCTCGAGAACCGTAAATTTCGCAAATTCTTTGGCAATAAAACTGGACCTCACTGTTCATAATGTAGGCCCTAATATGATCAGAGTAATTTTTAGCTTTTTCTGCTGAACAATAATGGTATCATACCGAATTGTCTCACTGTAAAAATATGTATTTATCACTTGCCACGAGTCCCCCAAGACGATTGTGAAAATCCGACACTATTCACAGACGTAAAAAGAAAATGACAATGGTTGAAGTCTACGGTGCGCACATACGATAGTATTTATTCTCTTTTATTTTGGCTAGTCTGGATATTCCTCTACTGAGTGAGAAATTCGGACGGTTTCACTAAAGGAAGCGCACAGGCTTTTGCCTGGGGTCGTGAAGTAAAACAACACGAGAAAAATCGTCTCTGCGGCGGGTGGTCAGAATCGAACCTACGACCTCACAAACGTGAGTCAGATACGCTCTTGCCATGTCTCAACATGCCAGATACTACAAACACACGAACCAATTCAATTTCCGTGCCTCGGCGTGCACAGTAAAATTTCAGTGCCTTTTACAAACATTTTCCTGGTAACTAGCTGACAAAGATTTTCTTGTAAGTTTACAACTAAAATATTGTATCTTTGTAACACATTATTTTATGAAGCATAAGAATTTTTTGTGTAGCTTTAAGTTTACAATTAACATAAAGTCTTCAGTAATTATATGTTAAAATTTAATATTAGTTTTACACATTCCTGTAGCGTATGATAATTTGGTATTTCTGCCCAATTATAATCTTTTACTATATTAACATTGCAAATTTATTGTTTATATATATTATTTGTATGACAGTTCTTTTGGCAGAATTCTTTGTTATTACGTTTCTCTATTGGCTTGTAATGTTTTGCAAATGTTTGTTAATTTTATTATTTACATCTTTAATTGCAGTTTTAGAGTTGAGTATGTCTCCAGATAGAAATATTTTCATAATTGTTGAATTAATTTAATGTTTTAATGCAGCTTTTAACGATAGCAGTGTTATTTAGATTGCTAAAACAAATAAATTGAAACGTAAACATTGCAAAGGAAATTTTGGAAGTGCTTCGCTTATTGAGCTATAGAAAATTCAAACTGAAATGTGATGAAAAATTATCTCTGTTCTTGAAACCTATTAGTCAACATATTGGATCCTGAAGCTCATCGAGAATATATATATTAAAAATTGTTATTTAAAGTGTATTCCATAGGCAAGATTGATTCGGGACATTATTTTATACCACTGGTGTGCGAGTGGCATAAAATAAGAATGCTGGGAGTGTCAATTTGCCAAAAGGGCTCTCTGAGTTGTTGACTGACCTGTTTGAGAAGCAATTAAATTGCTATCATAAAATACGAGAACTTCTTGCTCCAGAATAACTACAGTTACAGGTAAGTAAAGATTGAAATAAGTTGCAGATTGTAGCAGTTCGATATAATATGATTTCTCAAATTTAGTCTTCATCTCCATTACCGTTTCTATAAAGCCTTCCTTGTAAAATTTGCCTTCACTTCTTTCAGAAGTAGAGATCTAATACTTCTACCTAAATATCTTTTAGTCTGAGCAGGCGAGGGAAGAAAAGGTGTTTGCTGATTAATGGAGAAGAAACCAAGTGAGACATTTTTGTTTATTGGACATTTAATAATATTTTCCCTAGTGTGAAAAGACTAATTTACGCTGCCAAATGTCAACTGTAATTATAATTATATTCTGAGTTGAGCATTATGGAAATTGAGCTGCATGTATTCTTATATCTTAACATTGATTGCTTATGTTTCTTCACCAAACTTTCAAATGCATGAATATAACGCTCCTAAATAATTGAACTACTTTATTGGTTGGCAGTTTGCTCAATATTAGTATATATTTATTATAATTATTGTGTTGATTTTTACTGATGTCATCATCCTACTACGAGTTTTACTATTATTTTCACTACAATATACAAGTTACTTATATAACAACTTGGTTCGTTAACAACTACTACCGAATAATCACACATACCACAATACACACTATAATATTCATTTCAGTGGCAACCCACGTGGCGCATTAATATAGATTTCAGTGGAGCCCATTCGTGAGGCATTTAAAACATATACACAACACGTATATTCATTTCATTCCACATTAATGATTCGTAAACTTCACTTAAGTCTGCTTGTAGCGTTTCATAAAAAAAAAAGTCTTGGCAACTAGTTTCCAAATATCTCTCCGTAAATAGAGAGAATTTGAAATGTCCGTTCCCAAGTTGACTGCAGTTGGAACTCGCGTGGGGTGGTATATAGCATTGATTGTCGGGACGTTCGCTACTGACGGCGCAGGACACCGTCAGTAGCCAACGTCCCGTGGCTGTCTGATTCCCTGCTCCCTACGCCCCTCCTCCGTAACAGTAACAAAC
>NQII01001147.1:427955-500096 GCA_002778355.1 Clitarchus hookeri | reverse complement strand
AAAAAAAAAAGGCTGCGAAAGAGAAACTGTCCGAGAGAACGTCTCGTGCCACTCTCACTCGCCCCGTTGTGTTAACATTCCAGCAGCGACGGCTGCTCAATGAATGAAGCCTGCTGAGAAATAAGTCGGCGTTACCTCAGTGCTGTGACACAGTTGTTTCCTCATCGAAGCATCATTACTACAGGCAGTGATCTATCGCAGTAAATGCTGCGTTCATGTTAGGTACCTTGTGCAAAACCAGGGATTTTAGGTTCTTGTCACTGCCTTATTAGAACAAAGTTCACAAAAGTGTATAATGTAAAAATCTATAGGAACTTTTTTTCTTAACAAGTAACCACCGTAGACTTCATGTACGTAAAAAACTGGAGACATAGAATTAATTAAGTTAGTTTCATATATCCCAGTGTCATAATTATACAATAATTCACTTCATTAGAAACACGGAGATACANATAATTCACTTCATTAGAAACACGGAGATACAGCATTAATTTAGTGTGTTTCATATATACCAGTGTCACAAACATACAATAAATCCTCTGTGGCAATTAGTTTTCAGGAAATCGTTTGTAAAACGTGCAAAATATTTTACTGTGGTGGTTGGTAATAAGACTTGGCTTTCTCCAGTTCAGAACTCCTATAAATCTAATGCAGACATTAAATGCGTTTTTCGTTTAAATAATCCAACTATGCAAGTGGCATAACACTACAGCATCATCAAATCACCGAAGCAGCAACATTCTGCAAAGTTTTTTAAACCTTGGTTTGTACCAAANCATAACACTACAGCATCATCAAATCACCGAAGCAGCAACATTCTGCAAAGTTTTTTAAACCTTGGTTTGTACCAAATATGTTCGGTATTTAACACTGTTTCTATTCTTGGTTAGCGACAATGGTATGTAGCGAAAATCTTTCGTGGTAGCACACATTCCAAAACGCTATGGCATTCTACTTCAGTGTTTGGTTGGCTCATTTATGACCCGCCGATAGCGTCTGAAAACGAATCACAGGCAGTCATTATTAGAGTAGCAGAATTTGCAACGGCCTGAGAAAGTGTTAACTCTGAGTGGACAGGAATTTCTTACGGGAACACAATACGCTGCAACCTTTCAAGGAGTCAACAGTTCTGCGACCAATCACTGTTTCTACCGATTGTTGATCTGCAATTGCAGCATTTTTTAAACTGTGGTACGCAGAGCCCTGTGAATCCTTGAGCTTATAGTCAGAGACCCACCAGTGAAACTAAATTTAATTAATTTTATTTCAAGCATACAAAGATGTTGTACGTATGCTGTAACTTGGACAATATTATGTTCATATTAAATCTCGTTTTTAAAATTTTTTGTTGTAAACTAAACTTGAAATTTTAACAGTTTTTACAGTGAAAGACAAATAGGTTTTGTACATGAAAATATTTTATAAGTTTGTATTTAAGGAACGGTTGAGGGTCCAGCAAAATGTACATCGCATCGAAAGGTTCCGCGAAATCACAAAGTTTAAGAACTCTTGATGGCGCAACCGATCAGACCGTTCCTACGGCAAAGCGCAACCAATCACCGAATGAGCGTAGTAACTTCAAAGGATCTGCGAGTTATTTAAACCTACTATATAGTCGTGCCCGGGGTGGGTCTCTCTCCATCGCCGCGACTGCCTCTTTGCTACATGAACGCGACGCACTGAACCTTTCCAGTACCTCTATCTGCCATCTACAGATTACATGTTTCAGAGCACGCAGATCTATGATTAGGGATGCAGCCAATGATTACAGACCCTACTATTCCCCAATATATTTTTTACCAGTACGCTAAACCACACAACACTGAACATTCTTTAGAAACAGTAAACTGTCCATTATATGTCACTTTCATTACGTGCCATCTCCGTCGTAGAGTCGGCCATTCACAGAAGTGAAAGAACGTTACAGATGTTTGAATTATCGGCAGATACCACAAATATATCTCGGAATCATACGAATTCCTACCTGTCATTTCACAGGGAAACACACCGGTAATGTTAACAATTATACTTTTCTTACAAATCACTCACTTTCTCATTATTAAAGCAACACATTTTAGAGTACCTTTAACAAAGAACAAACCATCGCCGCTTAAGTATATTAATGGCGTATGATATAGTGAAAGAAAGCAATGACCTTTTTTCATACTACACAGCAAGTCTACAAGTTACGTGTTACCGGCTACAAACATAATTTTCACTGTTGTACATTATGCGTTTCATAAAGAATATTGTCTGAATTGTAAAATTTGGCACCTTGATTAAAAATACTTAACAAGTCTGCAATTATGGTGGGTTTGTTTATGTAACTCCTATTAACATATGACTTTGTTGTTTCTGAGTGATTATTGTAAAAAATTAAAACATAAACTCGAAAAATCTAAAGGGTATTCCAAATCAGCAATTGCAAAATACATTAAAAATAATAAACAAACTTTTCAAGTCTGCTATGTATATGTTAATTCAAACACAATAGGCACAGCAGTAATTTNATTAAAAATAATAAACAAACTTTTCAAGTCTGCTATGTATATGTTAATTCAAACACAATAGGCACAGCAGTAATTTTTCCAGTTTAAAGGCATTCATACAGAAGTTTTCGTTACATTTGAGTAATGTGGAAAATCCCATTATGATGTTCTGTNTTCCAGTTTAAAGGCATTCATACAGAAGTTTTCGTTACATTTGAGTAATGTGGAAAATCCCATTATGATGTTCTGTGGTAATATAATAACCTCAATATTCTGTTTGTACACATTTTTGTCTGAAAAAATGAAATCTGAATTATTTCAATGTATTTTCACACATGTGGTTATAATTCATTACAAACACTGAATATTATAGTAATAATACTTTTATATACTATTAAAACTGGACGTATTAATNTGGTTATAATTCATTACAAACACTGAATATTATAGTAATAATACTTTTATATACTATTAAAACTGGACGTATTAATTGTTCTACTGTAATACAAAATGTGTATAATAGTGCTGACTGATGATGATGATATTTAAAAATCTTGGATCAACTTAACTGTCACCCCTAAAAGTGAATTCTGACCTTGGTTTTGAACTTGCATACGACAGCTGTAATTTCGCAGGATGGTAACACAATTAAGATATGTCTTACCAAAAATGTGACACTCGGGAACATGACGTAGCAGCCAGTATCAGTGGGCTAACACAACATGCATGAAACACTGGGAAGTAACAAAATTCGAAAAATACCACTAGCCACTGAACATGAAATACACACAGAGACTTGGAAATATTACTTGAGATTTAATTAAAGAGAAAAAAGTTTTGCTGAGTGTGGCCGTAACTATGACTGTAGCCGCTCTCGTAAGTATCTCTTATTAAAATTCAAAAAAAAAAAATACAATTTGAACGATTTTTTAATTTCTTGCAAAAAGTAAATTAAACTAAAGTAACTGTCTTTCTCAAACCAGCTCAGTTAGGAGAAGTAATGAGATCTCGGCAGGTATCCGTAGGCAAATTAGGCAGAGCACCTTCAACATACTATGATACAAAATGGCGTAACGTAAGCCAAAAATATTTTCAAAAATGATTGATTTAAATTGTGGTAACGTCTCTGCTTTGAAAATTCTGAAAATAATTAGGTGGAAATGCTTAACCGCAGCAACACCTTGTAAAACCTCCGTCGGCTGGTCCCGGTAGTCATTCTCTAAATCTCCTTCCTCACAAGGTGGTCGGGCCTGGGGTACGCTATTACAGTCCATATCGTACCACTCGCAACATTGCGGTGGCTCTAACAAGAATTTAATTACTAAACCGCGTAGGTAGCGCGTGCAGACTATCTTCTTGCAGTTCTATGCAGCGCGTCTTCGCCCCATCGCGCTGGGCAATCTGCTTGAATAGTACCTACTCGGCCAAAATAATAAGAAAATTAAAAATTCCTACCAGCCCGATGACTCACCTGCCTGGCGGAAACTAAGATGGCTAAACGCTTCCTAAACTGCAAACTTATTAACGCCTTCAAACGTCGCGCCAATCACGAGGCGGCTACATCATTATTACCAACTACGTAATGCATTACTATGGCAACCAAATAAGAAATCGTCTTTGCAATTTAACCCTACACAAATAACTTCATTGTAGAAATTCAGAAATATTTACAAATGTAATTGAATTTAAGTACACTTTCTGAGGTTAAATTATCTTGTAATTAAAAATATATATTATATCAGAAGTAAATAAAATATAACTGCCACAAATAAATTACAAATAAAAAAATTTAAAATTACGTTATTACATACAGTGTAAAAATAATCTAAAATAAAAGTAACACAAAAGCAGCGGGTTTTGAGGCGTTATACTACTCAAGTAGAATTATTTTACAATATACAAGTTGTTAAAGGATATGTCTCTTTATAATACCAAACAAAAAAAGCACCTCCAGAAATTACTTGCACCCTGAAAAAGTACACTCGTAGCTTTATGAAACCTCTTTACCAAACTTTCTACAAACTATAATTGAATTATCTTGTAAGTTCATGCTATAAGCCAAACAATTAACAAAAAAATAAAAATATTAAAAAAATAATAAATAAATAAAAAAAAACACTTTTCAGTTTTAAATACCGAAAATACTGTAATTCTACCTTGGTGGTAAAATTCATTGTGAAATGGTAGGGTTTCATTATAAAATTTGATGTGTAAACAAAGCGAACAGCACCGAAATAAATAATTCGCTTACAGTTAAAGCCCGTAGTACTCGCGGTGTTATCTAAGATTCATAGATAGCCATGATTTTGTGTTAAACTTGAGGAATAAAAAACATAATTTTTGTGGTGCTACGTTATAAAGTAGCAGAAATATCAGAAATAATATGAACGTATTGCTACTTTACCCTTAATTGGGAATTTGTATTCTGTTTACAGTGAAGTATGTTACCTTAAAAGATAATGAAAGATATAATCTAGGAACTTTGTATTGATATAATGTAACATGTAATTTATGCTGAAGAAAATATGAGTGTCACGACGTTTATGAAGAAGTAAAATGAAATAAAACTATAACTTTAATATTATTATTTAAAAAATTTATTGAAAAGAGTAATGCCTATATTATTTTGCAGAAATAGGAATGCGTGTCTCATACAGTCCTTATTTGTTCATAAAGCATTTACAATCGTATCAAAGAAAAAAGGGAGCTTGAAATTTGTATGTGGTACAAAAAGATACGCCATGAAAATAAGTTAGGAAACAAGACAAATATGCACCAAGATTTTCATGAAATAGTTCAATGTTGATGAAGAGGTACTTATACATGCTCTTGAGTATCGTGTACATGGATAACATAGATTCACAATCAGCCGCGAGATCTCTGAAATTAATATCTTGTGGGATTATTTTCATTTTTTTAAATATATGTTGACAACAACCAGTCTTGGCTCGTTTTAACGCGTGTTTTCAACGACATGCTCTGTGATTTATTTACAAATAAAGCTCTTTCAATTAATAGGCGGAAACTTTTTTCATTGAAATCTGGTGGTCCTAGTTATCGCAAATTCACTATTCATGAACAAACAGCGGCCTGGACATACAGAGGTCTTTTAAGATTTAGCATTTATGTATGTTATATCTAAAAGAGAACTTTATTCCGATCTGTAATTGTAACACTTGCATGCGCATTCTACACCGTGTTTGCTGTATCATTAGATATAATTGATATCAAATCTACGTTTTTTTTACCTTTGTGCGAAATATTTTGCACAGAAGGCTTCGTTTCGTCCGAGGCACTCGGGTAACGAGGCGCACTTCAATCGGAACATCGCCCTTGTGTGGCCCGGATACCTGTTGAAGGGGACGTTTCCGGTTCCACATCAAAGGTCGATGTGCTCCCCGCAAACTTCATTTATTTTTCAAAGCATCGCCCCGCTTCATCTGCGTTTTACCAATAAACACACATCACAAAAAGTTAGCTTGCTCGTACATGAATGATTTACCTCCGGAAATTTCACAGCAGCTTGTGCGTTATTCTGTTCACATCCAGTAAATAATTAATTACATTATTTGAGATACTTAATCACCGCACGAAGGATACTTTTTTTTTGTAAATTTTAGAATTAAAATATAAGTGGAATTCACTTTCATAATTCCCACTGCTTAAGTGCATATGTGCAGCTTTTATGCACATTTCGAAGGAACTCAATGATGGAAAGATAAGTGTAATTATATACACATGTAAACATACATAGGCAATATTAAAAGGAAATAAGGTTTTTTACTGACGAAAGTAAAAACTCGCTAAAACATAGGACCTGAATATTTTCACTTTACAATAAAACATAATCACTTGTAACTTACAGAACAGAATAAAAACTTGAACAAAAAGAGAATAATAACAACTTTATTAATGATATATTTTAGTTTTTTTAATTCTTTGTGAAAATGCATAGCCGATACACAAGTGGGAGAAAAGAAATATAAATAATTCCCAAACCCTGTTTTTCTTTTTAAAATTTTTGGGGTGTGGCAATAAGATATCTAAGCTACTTTCATTCTAGAGTTCTTGCAAAAATGCAACGCTTACTTATTTTTGTGTGAAATTGCACTGGTTTATGTGTCAGTTACCAAAACATATTATATTTGCCGTTATACTAGACAACCAGAAAAACAATAGCAGTGAAAACCTAGTATTGTATGTTATGGATAACCACACAACTCAAAAGCAAACCTACTATTTGTTGTAATTTTTAAAATAAAATAATAAAATAATATTTTTAACTGCAATATTGACAAAATAATTATATATAAAAATTCCGATACCTTTTTTGTAATAATTTTGACTTAGAAATAAGGTAATTTTTCACATGTTGGTAACACACTAACAACAACTGGATTGGAAGACGCGAAGCTGGGCCAAACAAAATGTTAATAAATAACGATATAGTAGCTACGGTGGTCACACAGTCAGTAGACCGAACTCCCAACACGCATCCTAACCCCGATGGATCTGAGTTCTAAATTTTGTATAGGAACTCTCGGCTACTACCTTTATTTTTCACTGGCAGTGCATTCTGTTGTTTATCCAGCTGAAGTCTCAAACCAAAGTTAAAAATGCATTTTTCGCATGAAAAGTTTTGAAAGTAGTAGAAATTTGGGGCTCTGCCCCCCCCAATTATTATTGTGTATTTGTTGTAAACGAATAACACATTTTTAAAAAATTTCCTCCTATTAGGCTAATGTGATTCACTCTCTCTCTTATGATTACCGTGGTATTTGTTTTTATTTATACAGTAAGGATTGTTTTACATATTTCTTCGAGTATCAAGCAAGAGTGTAATTAGGTGCGTATTCTACAGACGATTACAATTTCTCTTATACGTGTTTTAAAATGGATGTTTGTTATTATTACTCTAAATTTAATTCTTTCAGTGTTGATGTTTGTCGAAGGTAAACATAACATTTTGTTTGGACTTATTTTAATAGTTTTTAGTGTAACAATTTATGATTTTTATTTCATACTCTATGTGTTTTTAAGGATAGATAATCCAACTACATGTTCGTTACACTTTAATATACGTTGTCAAGTGTAAGAGAATATGGCCACCAATAAAGACATAAAAATAATAATTGATGACGGAAGCTTACATGCTTCAGCCAGAAGAGCGTCACTGGGTGCCATCCCCGCGTGCGTTATTATTACGGATAACGGCAAACGTCAGCAAAAGAGACGTATGCAAAAATGACACAATTCATTACTACATCAGTAAAATAATATGAAATTAATCGTGAATGGTGCTTTTTTCCAAGGCGTGCACACCGTGTAAATCAATAACCGTTGTGAATATATATATATGTATATATATTGTATATATATACACATACACTCACGTGGAAGGAAGGGGGGAGGGGTGCTGCAGTTGTGTAGTGGTTAGACCACTTTTTTTTCCACCTAGGCGAACCGGGCTCAATTCTCGGATTTTCGCATGTGGGACTCGAGCAGGACGACACCACTGGTCGGTGGGTTTTCTCGGCGATCTATCGTTTCCATCACTCCTGCATTCTGACGCTACACCATACTCACCTCGTTTAACCCTCATCGGCTCTCAATACCTACAACTGTAAACATTATTTGTAATTTTTACGGAGAAAATTTTGTAAATTTAAAAATGTTTGCAACAATACCAACATTTCTCTTTTAAAATAACTCGTTTGTAAAACTACATGAGACGTGTTTCTAATATATTTCAAGGAATGTTTGTAGCACACAGACCCGTAGCCACGAGCTCAAGCAAAATGGTAGACACACAACAACATAAAACCGTATATAGCTTTTTGTGCAAAAACTAAGGTTGATTGAAAGTTTAGCTGCTGTGTTTGTCTTGGGCTTTACAGAGAGTTAGATTTTTTATAAATTCTGGTTTCAGAGACCTGCCTAAATTGTAGTTTCGGCCTAATTAATTTCTAATATCTCTGTATAGTTCCAGTTGCTTTAACGTGTTGTGTATATTTTTTTGTCTGCTGACTAATCATTTACTTGAAGTTTAACTGTCACTACTGTGCTACCACGACCTAGGCGTTGGGCGTAGTCTGTTCAAGTGTTCTAATTGTCGTCGTCGATTATTTTATTCGATGTATGGATGATTAGGGTCTACGTACTGCCTCCATCAATTCACTATTTCATCGTAATATTTTATTTCAGATTTTAACTTGCATTTTTACGTAAAGGAGGCTTTACAGAGCCTGAAACGCTGCCCTCCTTTAGTCAAATTGCTCCACTAAATATCTTAAATTTATCTAGTCATCAATGTAAGTAACTATTTGTATTTTAGAAACGTCAAAATACTACTCTGCTCGTTTTTTCAATTACATATTTTTATTTGTCTATTTTGGAGCAATTGCGCAAAAGTTAAATATTTTGTATGAGTGTTTGAAGTATTGCTAGTAACCAGAGTTACTTTTTGGTATTTTTGAAACTTTTCCACTACTTGGCTTGTTTGCCAATTAAATATTTATTGTACTTTTGAGAGAGCAAGTTAATCCATTTGTTTAAATATTTTAATCTATATTTTTGGCATTGTAAGCCTTTGGCGTTCAGAATTTTACATATAATTTTTTTTTGTAAATGTTTAATACAAATATTTAATCCTAATGTGCTGCTAACTTATGAAATATTCTGACATTACAGAGCTTTAAAGTGACATCTTTGTATTATGTGTGCTACGGCACAACTGTTAACATTTGGTATCTACACAGAACTATTAAAATGAAATAAATGCGTTCTTCTTAAACAGAATGACTTCACTAATAGTTTACAGGTATCGAGTACATACTCTGTGCAATACTATTCAAAACNGTTCTTCTTAAACAGAATGACTTCACTAATAGTTTACAGGTATCGAGTACATACTCTGTACAATACTATTCAAAACAGGAAAGTCAATTTGGTCTTGTGGTTACCGATGTGGAACAATAGTTCAAATGACGCGGGTTCTAGTCCCTGTGTTGACAATGTGCAATTTGCTTTCTTTCGTAAATTANGTGGAACAATAGTTCAAATGACGCGGGTTCTAGTCCCTGTGTTGACAATGTGCAATTTGCTTTCTTTCGTAAATTACATTTTGAAACTTTTCCCCCTTTTGATTGTTATTAATTCAACACATTTGGTTTCTAGAAGGAAAAAAAAATGCTTTTATGTTCACTTCTTGATAACGTAAGTTAATACTAGCCTATAATTAGTAATATTACAAATAGGTACATATTTTGCAGAATTTACAAGAAAGCTATTGGTAGTCCTACAAAGGATTTTCTGGGCAACTGGTTTTCCAAGAATTTTTCCTGTAAAAGTGCAAATAAAATTTTACAGTGCGATGTTAAGAGCTGTCCAAATCTCTCCACTCAATTTCACACGATGTGGAAGGGGCGAGGAACCCGAATCACACATTATGATTCAGTAAGGGCGGACAAGCATAGCGAACTGCAGTGACGCGTCGGTATCCAGGGTAGGCGAAGGATCCAAAACACATTCCAACAACAATAGTCCAAAAATCATATCAGCGAAGCGTCAGCGGGTTCCGCCTCCCGGCGGAACGGTATTTGGGACAATTACGCCACCAGAAACTACATAATACTTGGCAAAACTTTGTACAGAGTCCGTCTGTCCATCCGTCTGACTGAGGACCCACGCCGAGATGAAGCCATCAAGATGCAGCTTGGCGTGCCGCTCGTCGCTTTCCGAATCAACACTCAGCCTACGGCGACGATATCATTCAGGTTAGTAATAACTTGTAATTGATTAGGACCTCCCTCGCCAACAGATTATATTTACTGTAACTCCAAGAAATTGTATTAAATATATATTCTGTCTTCATAAGTAACTTCATTTCTTCCCTCATAATACTATAAACCTTCCATGGTCCCAAAAAACTAGTATGAAATATTAAAAACATAACTACGTGACTGTGACTGCGGAATATCTTAGCTGAGTTCAGTGGGTTCCTTTTTAAAAGTTATTTTATTTAACTTATATTATTAAAACCGAAGCTCGTTTATTTGCCCTTTTCTCCAACGGTCACATTTCTTTCTCTTTCCTTTTTGATTTATTCCAATTTTCATAATAAATCAGGAGATGTCAGAGATGCAGGCTGGGGTCATCAGTTCCCAAACTTTTTGACTTAAAAACGTTTCCCTTTACAATTTGCCGTTCTGCATACGCAAACAATATTCTTTAAATCTCACTGGTTTCAAGAAGCTCAAAAAAAAATATTTGTTTCGGACATATGTTGTAAAACGTCACAGTTTGTTGAGTTTTAATAAGTCACGGTCGTTGTTGGAGTGCTTGTAAAATATTTATAAGAGGGCTGACGTCAGTTATAACTTAAAATGTGAGGCGTTAAGGTTCGCATGCGAACGTGTAGAGTGAGAAAATTGCCATGCAGCTGTATTGCAAAAGGAGATGAAAAAAGAAATGGTATAAGAACCATTGCAGCTGGGGGAAATCCCCAGCAGAAAGGAATAGGCTTTGTGTGGAGGCCGGAGCGCATCACAATGGGCATCATCCACGACCCGCTCTTGGCGAAGGAACTGCTGTCAACACGACTTGATACGCCGACGCCCGGGCGCTATAGGGCTCTGGCGCCGCTGCCCGGCGTCTCAAAAGTGAATGCCGTTCGCGGCAGTTGGTGACGCTCGGGCAGTTCAACCAGAAANTGGCGCCGCTGCCCGGCGTCTCAAAAGTGAATGCCGTTCGCGGCAGTTGGTGACGCTCGGGCAGTTCAACCAGAAACTGGCATGGCAATGCTTTTGACTCACCCTCCAAGACGAAATTAAATTTCCAAATACTCTCACACACTAAATATGAATCGGTGCTTTCAATCACGGGATCATTCTTACTGAAACTTTACTTTATGACCTGTTATTTTAATGCACGATCGTTTGGCTGGAATTTATAATATGAGTCACTTTGATTATAAGCATAATCATATATTTACGTTTTGGTATTAAAAATTAGTAGTGAATCGCATTTATAAATTTCTTTTTGCGGATATCTGGCGGAGAGCACGAAAACTGGTGAGAAAGGGAAGANTATCTGGTGGAGAGCACGAAAACTGGTGAGAAAGGGAAGGGCTTTTCTCTCATTGGCTACGAGTTATTTATGTCTCTCCGAAGTGAGAACATGCCCCGGGTGGTGGGAGTTAATCAACTGTAGTGAAGACATCAATTAATCACATAAAAAGTCCATCCATGATTGAGTCTTATTGCCATAAGACCAGAACAGGAATAATACAGAAATGCAATGGTATCCGCGTACTGTACAACGTTCAACCGACCAGTAGATTGCAATTTTGTTGTTACTTGTCCTAATAAACTGCCAACACAAGATATATAAATATTTTGGACGTGTTTTCGAAAAGCATCGAATTGCACTTATCAGCGCACGCAACTGCAAATGGCACTTTGATTATACATAAAGTTATTGTGGAGGAAGTTGGCTTGCCTCAAGCCGTACCAACAGACTAAAGTAACTATTTCCCTTCTGAAATTTGGATGAATGATCTAGGAATTTAGGAAGACATATTTCCTAACAATTCAACCTTACCCCAGAAAATATAATGTCACGAAAAGTAGCAGAAGTAAGAGTAACCAAATGCAATTTTCCGACTATTTTAACAAACAGCTTTATGCACTCATTTACTGATTATATGCCTCAACATACCACCTTCGGAAAACATTAATATCTGCCAGTATGCCCCGCTCCCCTTTTCCTTTCTTAATCGAGTAACCTGGAGGTGAAAAATCAAGAGATTGTTGATACCGACCACGACAAAAACATGCAGAGAAACATCATTTTGTAAACCAATGTCTTTAGAAAGATGCATTATCTTATAAGCAAGCCAAGGAGGTCAAGAAAACGACTCTCTGCAGCTCAGTACGCACTAAAATTATGTGACTAATGCAGCGAAATTAGATCTACTGTATTTAAGTAACTGCCTCTGTATTTCGGCCTGGTAACTGTAAAAGAGGTTTCACAACACAACGACTGCAGTCACAGCACGCATTAATATAATTATTGTCTACGCCGGCCTACGAATTCCGGGTTGAATGATTGTTGAATTAGGCCACCTTCAGTGATCTTGAGAATAGTGGACTGTTGGTGCAAGGTGCGATATTTGAGACGAGGGAACTGCCTAACTGGCTCTGCAGCACTCTGATGATATACCAACTGATGAATGGTAACGTTCCGAAATTCTCTATCGTCACTGGACCATGTCACGTAGTGTCCTCCTAGGTTGTCACATATAGCGAACATGAAGGCCTAAAGGAAACAAAGAGTGTTCGCTGTTCTCCTGGACTTTGTTCTGTGCATGTGGCTAATGGTATGAAGTGGGCGCCAACGAAGTAGTAGTTCAAAATTTCCGCCACATTTGACTACCCCTTTCAACTGTGACACTCTGCCTTGCTGTGTGTTTGTGTGGTGAGACTTGCGATTTCCTCTCAAGTGGATTATTCAGGCATCTATCTGTTTGTTTTAAGGTGATTTGAGATGTTTTTGTCGTAAATTAAGAGGTCAGAGTGAAGTGAGGTAAGGATGGAGCAGCGAAAGAATGCAAAGGTGGAGAAAACTGGTGGCTACGAGTAAACCGCCGGCCAGCAGCAACGTCCGCCACGTTTCCTGCATGTGAATATTCGGGTGACGCCACCGGGAAACGAGCCAAGTTCACCTTGCTGGGAGGCGAGTAGTGACTACTACACCACCGCGTAAACAGGAAGTAAACATTTGTATTTCGCGTTCGCTGTCATGCAGTGCTGCGGACACCGATAAATCGTGTTCCGTGATGGAATTCCATGCGTCGAACACCGTATTTACCACACAATATGCAATTCGTTCCAAATTTGGCAAGAACTTGTCTAAAGACGATTCATTTCATGCGTCGTGGAAATATTTGAGTGAAGCGGGTTGATGGGTAAGCGCAAATCAACTACATTCGCCCACCTGGTACATATGAAGTAGAATGAGATCGCACATGCTTAAAACCATATCGAATTCATCTACTGTAGCATAGATCTGATGAAATTACTTTTTTGTTCAGTTCCTGGGTACAATTTTCTAGTGATGAAGCTACATTTCATACCAGAGGTAAAGTAAATCCTTAAAACGTAACCATACGAGAAAGTGCAAACTCACGTGCTTGGGTTGATAGAGTGTATGATGCACTAAAGGTTAGCATGTTCTGTGCCATCTCTTGTGAATGCGTTTTGAGTAAAGCACAGTAAAATGCCTGATAAACCTGGGTATGTCATAACTGTGGATTAAGCCCCAAATCGCGTGATGACCCGTATTTCGTTTTTCAGAAGGATGGCATTCTTTTATTATGAATTCTGTCACCATTAGGGCGTTGGATAACGTTATGAATTGCTTTAAAATGTTATATTTTAATACAGCTAGTAGAATAATACGGCCGATTCGAAGGCAAGGGGCCGGAGGTCCGGAGCCGAAG
Organism: Clitarchus hookeri; assembly: GCA_002778355.1. Taxonomy (NCBI): domain Eukaryota; kingdom Metazoa; phylum Arthropoda; class Insecta; order Phasmatodea; family Phasmatidae; genus Clitarchus; species Clitarchus hookeri. Next base: position 486,107 of record NQII01001147.1, on the reverse strand, counting down.
TCGACCACCCACTCTATCATTCCGGTCGGCCGACGACCGTGCCCATTACCGTGGATGACCTTGAAACCGAAAGATTAAAAAAATCTATGCCAAAATATTGCAAAAAAAAAATCCAAAATTTCTAAAAAAATTTAAAATATTAAAAATAATTATTTTTAAAAAAATTTCAAGTCTTACACACAACGTCCGGGGTTCGATGACGGGTTGAGCGACTAAGATCCTGACCCAACCTACTCTCACCAGGTCGGCCGGTTCCCAATATATACATGTATAACACCTTAAAATTTCATTTATTTATTATAAAAACAGATCATTCTTATTTTTTATTTTTGCTGCGCAATCACAGCAAGGTTTGCCGTTTTACAATTAAATACTAGAAACAATGAAAAAATATTATTTGCTTGTAATGAATTTAAATGTGACGTCTATGATTTTTAAGGGAAATGATGAAAAGTGTAAAGCATTCTGATCTGTTTACTACCCATCACCTAAATAGATAAGTTGCATGAGTGAACAGAAGTGAAAAGACGGCCTTTGTACGCGAATCAAACAGGTCACTAGCTTTTACGAGAGCCTGGTGCGGACGCCCAAGGAAGATATCTTCCTCAGAATTTAAACCACTGACCTTGGTTATTTTTATCATAAAAGAACTGGCTCCGGATAATTCCGATTTCTTTTCCTCTCTGTCCCTCAATGCCATCTACTTTCTGTTTAGTATATCTTGGCACTGTTCTGACAGTTCTGAAAGCAGGTACTTTATGCACTTATCTTTCCGCCACATCTGAAGCATGCCATCACACAGACAGCTGGTGGAAATTAGCGCGTCACTACTACCTTAGTTCTTGGAAGCGAAGAAAAAAAATCAGCAGGGTAAATACTTAAAAATAACAAATACTACTTTCACAGATATATCTGTGCTTTGTTAAGTGATCGGGCAATGGACTTATTGAGTTGGCCATAAGTTTAAAAAATAGCTGTCAAATAATTATTAACGATTTGATTGAAGGGGGTTTTTTTTTTCAATTTTAAGGGCACCCTGGCATTATCAGTTGTGCAGTTATTTCAGACAGAACCATCACTGAGAATACTTGGTTATTCTGCCAGTGACGATTAGCGAGTGTGATGTTAAGTCACTTTTCAAAAGTACAACGCACCGCATTCATGAGCATTAGGTTTACTAATATTCAGCTTAATAACGTTTCTCTCTGTTTTCTTCATATAAATTATGAATCAAACGTAACAATTTGTAGATAAAATGTAAGTAAAAGTTCAATTTAACGAAAAATAATATACTTTTATGGTGAGTGACACAAGAAGGCTATAAAATTCTTACCACCCATGACATATTAAGGCAACAACCAAAAACGTAAAAAATTGGGTGATTATTCAAAGGTTTGATTTTAAAATAGTGTAAAGATACCGCGACTATGCTATAGGCACATACGTAGGCTACTGTGAGACCCTGTTTCATGTTTGTGCCAATCTGCCGGTGAAGTGTCGACTGACAACGGGCTTTCAGGTTCTGATACCCTACGACAGTACTTGAGATTCGCCCTGTCCTAAGTAATCTTTGGAATGGGCGCATATTTCATACAGCTTCGTAACCAGGGACATCCACTCAGGCTAAATTTCTAAATCCTACTTGCACACCGGCCGTTTATCTTTGGTTATTTACCGCGCGTCTTCGTCAGAAGGCAGAGCGTTATCTGGCAGTGCCAATCAGAACTATAAGTTACTCTGGCACTGAACGTCTGTGATATAGTGGCAGGTACCTAACACGCGTAGTAGTCAAAACTACCCATTAGCAAAAATTGATTGTAGTTAAAGTGATTTGAAATCAACTTGGCACGAACAATTTTCATGAAAAATATAGCAGTTCAAAGATTTTGACAAAATTTTTGTTTATTTTTATTAAACGTTTTGAAACATGTACACACACACTTCAAGAAAAGTTTTGTATTACCTGTAATTTGGTTGCACGTTGCCACATATTCTTTTACGTATTCATTGGTGTGTTTCGTGTAAAGCCCCTGTCACAATGTCAAATTTTTTTTCTGTTAAACTTCTTCCAATAAGTTTGGTAAAATAAAGTTTGACTGCTTCGACGTCATCAAAACGTCATAAATACCGCCATATTTGTCTGAGAAAGTTGGATGGCTTCATTTTCCATCCAACATTTGAAGTTTTGACCTGCTCTAAACTTTATTTGATATTTGACGGTATCAGCCAATCAGAATCATGCACAACAAAAATAGACGTCAATAAACTTTAAAATGACGAATAATTTCTGGAAATTAAGTAGGTTATGAAAATGATTAATTTAGTAAGAATCTGTCTGGGCGTGAAGGCTATTTGAAGTGAATATTGCACATAATGTTATGAACCCAGAGGCATAACATTTCATTGTGCAGGAAACATCTCTGGTGAATAAAATTTGAATCTAGTAAAGAAGCGGATATAAATTACAATATTCCTTACATTTCTTCCTGTAATGGATTGCATGGAAAAACAAAAGCCATATCTCATTATAAAAATAATTTTTGAATAATAATTCTAATTAGATTCTCGCAGTAAAAAAAAAAAATACGCGTGACACCATTTTCAAACACATTCAAGATTATTTGATGAAATTTGTTGGAAGGAAAAATTTGATGGCCGTATGTTGTCTTCAAATTTCTTTGTCAAGTATAGTTGAAGGCGAAGATTTGACAGTGTGATAGGGGCTTAAGTCGGGTGTGGTATTCTGTACGGACAATACGTGTTTTCATACCATACTTTGCCTTGGGTCGTGAGCAACCTAGTGGGGAAATCCCGGTGGTGAAAACTTAATTTGATGTGTGTATTGTACCAAAAGTAATGACACGTACGTTTACAGCAAGCCAAGAAGTTGAATAACGACAAAATGTATAAACTGGCATTGAATTTTGTTTGCTATAGCTAATATGGTGTTAGTCTCACATTTCCTATTTTATTTTAAAAACGTTTCTTTTCATTACTGTGCATATTCTAACTGAAACACGCGCTCGAATGCTCCTAGCTTATTTGTCAGAAATGCAATAAAAATTATTTCAAATGAAAATGCCACATTTGAAGTGTAATTTTTGAATTTTCCATCACTGCAACAAAAAATATTTTTTTTTGTTTACATTTGTTTTCGTATTCATCCAATTGCGTTACATATTTTACTCAATTGTTCATTTGTCTTTATTATTTTTCTTCTGTTTGAGAGTTTGGTTCAAGGCTTTCTACAACATGGCGTCAATTTTTTGTAGAGAAGTTCAGACATTGTGTGTGTCAGTAATAGTGTAATCAAACAAACCTGACAACAGCTCATATAACAGTGTGAGAACTCCCAGAGCTGTGGTTTTGGAGGAAGGTGATTGACACTGTTCTCTAAAAGTCCAATTTCCTAATAAATNTGGTGTTGACCGCCGGCAGGCTTCGCTAGCGCGTGTGTTCTGACGGCCAAAAATGCATGGATGCGGGGAGCGTCAAGTGGATGCCAAGCACACAGTGAAAAACGGAACCTTCAATGTAAACAGCATCAAGTCGTTCATTTAGTCTGGCTAAGGAAAGTATGTTGGACGGTATTGAAATAAATGGTCATATAAATATTCTCTTGTAAAACTTATCACTGATGTAAGGAATTTTAATTTTGCCGTGTGAATGTCATTTTTTAAAGTTGTATTTCCTGTAATAGCCATTTTGATATCAGTTTGTATTCTAAGCAGCTTCTTGGTAGATACTACGAAATTCAATTTATTCGGCGTACTTTCGGTGTTTTTGTTTATTAGCTCATATTTTTTATGATCTTCGCAACCCACAAACGAGTTCCTCATTTTTCGTTGAATGATTACGCAAAACTAACTCACACATCTCCAACGCAAGCTTATATGTAATATGAACTAGTGAAATGTTTAGAGTGCATATATTTTAATGAATTACCAAAAAATCTACAGTTTAAAAAGGTTAATTATTTTTTTATTAACCTGCAAAGGAAATCGCCACATATCTCAGAATCTTATAAGATATGACGAGTATGCTCACTTAAAAGTGCAGTAATAAAAAAAGTGCACATTTGTATATAAATAAGTTAATTTCTTATAAGAAAATTATTTTTAATAATTCTGGAAAATTAATTTTAATGGTACCTTTCTTCTCAAAGCGATTATTCTAGTTTCTTGATATTTCGTTACTACAGTCAAATGCTGAATATTCTATTTTCTTTTATTGTGCAGCTATTACATGATCGAACAAAAATTACCAATAACTTCTGTAACGCAAATAAAAATATTACATAGAATTAATTCTGTATATCTGAAATAATTTTAACACATTCACAAACGAACCTTTCATCACGCTATCTAATTGTTTGAAAATAATCATGTCATGTCTACCAATATGGGAGACGACCAAATTTTCAATCTACTTTTTCCCTCTCCGCTCAAGTGAGTGAGTGAGATTTGGGCAGCTCTTTTCAGGTTCTTCAGAGTCGATGAGGCTGAAACAAGGTGGGTATGGAGCAGCGCCGTAATGNCTTTTCAGGTTCTTCAGAGTCGATGAGGCTGAAACAAGGTGGGTATGGAGCAGCGCCGTAATGAAGGGGCGGGGAAACGAGAGATCCCCTTGAAAGCCCGCCAACTAGCGGCATCGTCCGGCATGAGTCCCAAATGCTAAAATCCGGGAGCCACCCCACCGGGAATCGAGCCCGGTTCACCTAGGTGGGAGGCGAGTAGTCTGACCACTATACCACCGCGGCCTCTTCTCCGCTCGATTCATTCATACCTAGTCATCGAATAATTTACTTTTTGCTACCTACATGTTAGTGGTTGTATTTTCGTGTCACTATCTGTAATAATTTTCTGTTGCAAAGGTAAAATGCATTTCTACAAAAGTGTGTCAAACACCATGGCTCAGGAGNGCGGTCTGTCATGTTCGCCTGGGTTTTTATTTTTTTATTGCCTCTCCCTTCTCGGTTAAACTGTCGGTAAAGCTGGACGCCACGAGGGATAAAAAAAAATGTTTTATTAACTTAATTTTACGACGCCCTCGAAGTCGTAAAAGTGTTCGCTAGCTCGGTCGGGGCAGAGGGCCCCCTTATCAAAGGTACTAACTCGTTCTTGCTTCCATCTTAACAGATGTCAGCTCCCCTCCACGTTGCGGCGCCAAATTGAGAACTCCCAGAGCTGTGGTTTTGGAGGAAGGTGATTGACACTGTTCTCTAAAGGTACAATTTCCTAATAAATCTATACACTGTAATGATTAAGAGTTCAAGAAAAATCTCTAGTTTTATTATTGCTTTAAAACAAGTTAATTGCCACACNATCACAGCAAGGTTTGCCGTTTTACAATTAAATACTAGAAACAATGAAAAAATATTATTTGCTTGTAATGAATTTACATGTGACGTCTATTATTTTTAAGGGAAACGATGAAAAGTGTAAAGCATTCTGATCTGTTTACTACCCATCACCTAAATAGATAAGTTGCATGAGTGAACAGAAGTGAAAAGACGGCCTTTGTACGCGAATCAAACAGGTCACTAGCTTTTACGAGAGCCTGGTGCGGACGCCCAAGGAAGATATTTTCCTCAGAATTTAAACCACTGACCTTGGTTATTTTTATCATAAAAGAACTGGCTCCGGATAATTCCGATTTCTTTTTCTCTCTGTCCCTCACTGCCATCTACTTTCTGTTTAGTATATCTTGGCACTGTTCTGACAGTTCTGAAAGCAGGTACTTTATGCACTTATCTTTCCGCCACATCTGAAGCATGCCATCACACAGACAGCTGGTGGAAATTAGCGCATCACTGCCCCCTTAGTTCTTGGAAGCTAAGAAAAAAAATCGGTGGGGTAAATACTTCAAAACAACAAATAGTACTTTCATAGATATATCTGTGCTTTGTTAAATAATCGGGCAATGGACTTATTGAGTTGGCCATAAGTTGCAAAAATAGCTGTCAAATAATTATTAACGATTTGAATGAAGGTCGTTTTTTTTCAATTTTATGGGCACCCTGGCATTATCAGTTGTGCAGTTGTTTCAGGCAGAACGGTCACTGCGAATACTTGGTTATTCTGCCAGTGACGATTAGCGAGTGTGATGTCAAGTCACTTTTCAAAAGTACAACGCACCGCATTAATGCGCATTAGGTTTACTAATATTAAGCTTAATAACTATTTATTACTAGGTATTACAAATACTACATTTTCTCTCTGTTTCATTCATATTAATTGTGAATCAAACGTTACAATTTGTAGATAAAATGTAAGTAAAAGTTCAATTTAACGAAAAATAAGATACTTTTATGGTGAGTGACACAAGAAGGCTATAAAATTCTTACCACCCATGACACATTAAGGTAACAACCAAACACGTCAAAAATAGGGTGATTATTCAAAGGTTTGATTTTAAAATAGTGTAAAGATACTGCGACTATGCTATAGGTACATATGTAGGCTACTGTGAGACCCTGTTTCATGCCTGTGCCAATCTGCCGGTGAAGTGTCGACTGACAACGGGCTTTCAGGTTCTGATACCCTACGACAGTACTTGAGATTCGCCCTGTCCTAAGTACTCTTTGGAATGGGCGCATATTTCGTACAGCTTCGTAACCAGGGACACCACATTTTCGCAAAAATAATTCCACTCAGGCTAAATTTCCAAATCCTACTTGCACACCTGCCGTTTACCTTTGGTTATTTACCGCGCATCTTCGTCAGAAGGCAGAGCGTTATCTGGCAGTGCCAATCAGAACTATAAGTTTCTCTGGCACTGAACGTCTGTGATATAGTGGTAGGTACCTAACACGTGTAGCAGTCAAAACTATCCAATAGAAAAAGTTTATCGTAGTTAAAGTGATTTAAAATCAACTTTGCAGGAACAATTTTCATGAAAAACATAGCAGTTCGAAGATTTTGAGCAAATTTTTGTTTATTTTTCTTTAAACGTTTTGAAACGCGTACATACACACACACACACACACACACTACAAGAAAAGTTTTGCATTACCTGTAATTTGATTGCACGTTGCCACATATTCTTTTACGTATTCATCGGTGTGATTCGTGTAAAGCCCCTGTCACACTGTAAAATTTTTCCGTCGAACTTCTTACAATAAGTTTGGTAAAATAAAGTTTGACTGTTTCGACGTCATCAAAACGTCATAAACATCGCCATATTGTCTGAGAAAGTTGGATAGCTTCATTTTCCATCCAACATTTGAAAATTTTACCTGTTATAAAATTTATTTGATATTTGACGGTCTCAGCCAATTAGAATCATGCACAACAAAAATTGACGTCAATAAACTTTAAAATGACGAATAATTGCTGGAAACTAAGTAGGTTATGAAAATGATTAATTTAGTAAGAATCTATCTGGGCGTGAAGGCTATTTGAAGTGAATATTGCACATAATATTACGAACCCAGTGGCATAAAATTTCGTTGTGCAGGAAACATCTGTGGTGAACAAAATTTGAATCTAGTAAAGAAGCGGATATAAATTGCAATACTCCTTACATTTCTTCCTGTAATGGATTGCATGGAAAAACAAAAGCCATATCTCATTATAAAAATAATTTTTGAATAATAATTCTAATTAGATTCTCGCAGTAAAAAAAAATTACGTGTGACACCATTTTCAAACACATTCAAGATTATTTGATGAAATTTGTTGGAAGAAAAAATTTGATGGCCGTATGTTGTCTTCAAATTTCTTTGTCAAGTATAGTAGAAGGCGAAAACTTGACAGTGTGACAGGGGCTTAAGTCGTGTGTGGTATTCTGTACGGACTATGCGTGTTTTCATCCCATACTTTGTCTTGGGTCGTGAGCAACCTAGTGGGGAAATCCCGGTGGTGAAAACTTAATTTGAGGTGTGTATTATACCAAAAGTAATGAAACGTATGTTTAAAGCAAGCCAAGAAGTTAAATAACGACAAGATGTATAAATTGGCATTGAATTTTGTTTGCTATAGCTAGTATTGTGTTACTCGCGCATTTCCAATGTTATTTTAAAAAAGTTACTTTTCATTACTGTGCATATTCTAACTGAAACACGCGCTCGAATGCTCCTAGCTAATTTGTCAGAAATGCAATAAAAATTATTTCAAATGAAAATGCCACATTTGAAGTGTAATTTTTGAATTTTCCATCACTGCAACTAAAAATCTTTTTTTGTTTACATTTGTTTTCGTATTCATCCAATTACATTACATATTTTACTCAATTGTTCATTTGTCTTTATTATTTTTCTTCTGTTTGAGAGTTTGGTTCAAGGCGTTCTACAACATGGCGTCAATTTTTTGTACAGAATTTCAGACATTGCGCGTGTCAGTGATAGTGTAATCAAACAAACCTGACAACAGCTCACATAACAGTGGATGCCAAGCACACAATGAAAAAACAGAACCTTCAATGTAAACAGCATCAAGTCGTTCATTTAGTCTGGCTAAGGAAAGTATGTTGGACGGTATTGAAATAAATGGTCATATAATTATTATCTTGTAAAACTCATCACTGATGTAAGGAATTTTAATTTTGCCGTGTGAATGTCATTTTTTAAAGTTTTATTTCCTGTCATAGCCATTTTGATATCAGTTTGTATTCTAACCAGCTTCTTGGTAGATACTACGAAATTCAATATATTCGGCGTACTTTCGGTGTTTTTTTGTTTATTAGCTCATATTTTATATGATCTTCGCAACCCACAAACGAGTTGCTCAGTTTTCGTTGAATGATTACGCAAAACTAACTCACACATCTCCAACGCAAGCTTATATGTATTATGAACCAGTGAAATTTTTAGAGTGCATATATTTTAATGAATTACCAAAAAATCTACAGTTTAAAAAGGTTAATAATTTTTTTATTAACCTGCAAAGGAAACCGTCACATATCTCAGAATCTTATAAGATATGACGAGTATGCTCACTTAAAAGTGCAGTCATAAAAAAAGTGCACATTTGTATATAAATAAGTTAATTTCTTATAAGAAAATTATTTTTAATAATTCTGGAAAATTAATTTTAATGCTACCTTTCTTATCAAAGCGATTATTCTAGTTTCTTGATATTTCGTTACTACAGTCAAATGCTGAATATTCTATTTTCTTTTATTGTACAGCTATTACATGAACGAACAAAAATTACCAATAACTTCTGTAACGCAAATAAAAATATTACATAGAATTAATTCTGTATATGTGAAATAATTTTAACACATTCACAAACGAACCTTTCATCACGCTATCTAATTGTTTGAAAATAATCATGTCATGTCTACCAATATGGGAGAAGACCAAATTTTCAATCTAATTTTTCCCTCTCCGCTCAAGCGAGTGAATGAAATTTGGGCAGCTCTTTTCAGGTTCTTCAGAGTCGATGAGGCTGAAACAAGGTGGGTATGGAGCAGCGCCGTAATGNCTTTTCAGGTTCTTCAGAGTCGATGAGGCTGAAACAAGGTGGGTATGGAGCAGCGCCGTAATGAAGGGGCGGGGAAGCGAGAGATCCCCTTGAAAACCCGCCAACTAGCGGCATCGTCCGGCATGAGTCCCAAATGCTAAAATTCGGGAGCCACCCCACCGGGAATCGAGCCCGGTTCACCTAGGTGGGAGGCGAGTATTCTGACCATTATACCACCGCGGCCTCTTCTCCGCTCGATTCATTCCTACCTAGTCATCGAACAATTTACTTTTTGCTACCTACATGTTAGTGGTTGTATTTTCGTGTCCCTATCTGTAATAATTTTCTGTTGCAAAGGTAAAATGCATTTCTACAAAAGTGTGTCAAACACCATGGCTCAGGAGNCCTATCTGTAATAATTTTCTGTTGCAAAGGTAAAATGCATTTCTACAAAAGTGTGTCAAACACCATGGCTCAGGAGGCCACGGTAGTAGCGGCTAGAGTACTCGCCTCTCACTAAGGCGAGTCGAGTTCAGTTAANAACACCATGGCTCAGGAGGCCACGGTAGTAGCGGCTAGAGTACTCGCCTCTCACTAAGGCGAGTCGAGTTCAGTTAACGGTAGGGTCGCTCGTGGAATTTCGCTCGTGGGAATAGTGGTAATCGCTAGTCGGAGGGTCTTCTTCTGGGATCTTATCCTGTTTTCCCCGCCCCCCTTTTTTTCATTCCAGCGCTGCTCCTTTTCCACCTCGTTGTTAAGAGCCGCCCAAATTTCTCCACTCCACCGTGGCTCAGATTAATTTCAACAAAAATCAATCCAGCTACAGCTGAGCGAACTAACGAACGTGCTGTTTTAGAATGCCTGGGGGCATACCTTCTAATCTCGCATATTTTTGTAAATATTGATAAATCAGTAAAAACTGAAATTGATGCATCAAAGGAACGAAATATCCTTCTGCTACTAGCGCCTTACATGGTTAGCTCTTTATACTGTCTTGGGGTACTCTTTTTTATTTTCATTTTTTTATTATGAAAATAAATATGTAAACAAACAAATATTATTATTTAGGAAATAAACTATTTTGGTTAATGGAAAAATAAGACCAAACGCAGGAAAAAAATATTTTTGTAAATAAATAAAATAATGGGTTATTTCATAGTGAGTATATGTATTGTAATTCGAAAAACCGCATATTTCCGTGTGACAAATGTTGTGTAAATGTTTTTAATACCTAATCCTGTCCATGGAGAACTCAGTAAAATATTAGCAAGCCTAATTAAAAAATTAAATTACATAAATAAATTATATTAAACAACAGTAGGAGGTTGTTGCAGAAGCAATGGATTTAATGACTCTTTGGTGGATGCGAATGTCGCATCTCTTCGCAAGTGCGTGCATGGGCGGACGCACCGGCATTCGTCAGAGGAAACGATTGCTGCTGACAGATGACGCGAGTCCACAACAGTGCTATTTTAAAGGTGCCTTCACGCACGCTGAAGGAGCTTCTGGGGGACTGCTCGGAAACAGCCATGGATCCTCTCCAGTACCATACATCTATTTTGGAAGCGCCTTGAAATGTTAAGCAGCGCAGCGCCTCGTGACGGCTGGCAAATCCCGGGAAACCCAAGTCAAGCGGTCCGCACAGAAGGCGATGGTGAGACAGCGAGGCGTCGTGAATTATACAGGTATTCGGTCTGGAGGACACTGGAATTGAACCACCCGCTCGCCCCGCCTCCCAGGAACTGGCGTGGCACCCCGGCACGTAATTGTCATTTGCCTGCGCGCCCTTTCTCAAGGAGCTGTCGAGAGCTTAGCGGGTAATTTCGGCAAGCCACTGCTGTGCTGTGTGTGTGCCGCTGTGGGCTTGCGGAGGGTAATATCCGCGCACGGATCGAGCCCTTATTGGCCCTCTCCAGGGGAGGAGTGCCTCAAATTCTGCACTTGTTGCTCCGTCACTCCATAACTGCAATTCAATTACAACCCCACCCCAAATGCGAGCACCGAAGTATAATAAATAATACTGTTTTAAGTACGCAATTTGGTATAGGCTGTTCACCGTTGGTAGAACACTTCTTAGATCACTGATCAGAAAATGACACTGCCGCCACCTGCATAAGGGTCGCGGTGGCTGAGCGGTGATATTGCTCGCCTCCCACCAAGACGAACCGGGTTCATATTCTCGGCCGGGACACTCCCGGATGTTTGCAAGTGGGGATCGTGCTGGACGATGTCGCTGGTCAGCAGGTTTTCTCGGGGATCTCCCATTTCCCCCGCCCTTGCATTGCGGCGCTGCTCCATTCTTACCTCATTTCACCCTCATTGGGTCTCAAGACTTGGCTGTTAAGAGCCGCCCACAACTCTCTACAACATACCTGCATATAATTTCACGGGTACGTAGACTGGTATGCAGCCAGTGAAGTTGGTTACGACGGAGATAAAGTTGTTTCATGTAAGAACGTATAATTAAAATGGTTAGGTAAACATTTATGAATACAGTAATTAATTCTTTTGTTTTCTGTTATGTTTAGTGATTAGAAGTATAAGGACTAGCAAATTTGTAAAATATTTATACATCTAATAATTCGACAGTTTCTTTTGGACGACGCATGAATGAAGTGATGAGGTCCACGGCAATGTTAATTTTAATTATGGTGGAAGAATTCACAATGTGCGTAAAATTAGATCTTCAGCAGGGTTTTCAAAAGTGTTCAGTTTACAATGAACAGCCTTTACTACAGCGAACATTTCATCCCCTACAGTAAAAAAAAATCTTTCGCAAAGATTTATATTACTGCACGATGTACAGAAGTATGCTATTCAGAACGTGATGAGTAGTGTAGCGTAACTCAGTAACCGTGATGGGACGGATACTTTTCCAGTTTTGAAATGTAAGTCTCCAAGATTTCAGAATTCAGAACAGATCTGTCCTTCAAGTTATCAAGTATTATGAGCCGTTATGTTATGTAGAAGCAGTATCCAGTTGAAATTTACTTATTCTTAATGCTTGGGTCAGTTCATCGTTTTCCCGTTTCGCATGTATGTCCAGGATTTTCAACATTTAACACGTTTCTATTTGTTTGGTAAGCAAGGTCATGTTTTGGCTACTCTTTTACGAGTAATCTATTCAAAAATAATATGCTGGATAAATTTTCCAGGCGTGAAGAAAATAAATTATATTTACCAATTTTTCCGTAGGTTCAGGAATTACTTTATTAAATTATTGTTCTCTCATTTTCAGTCAAACGTTTATCAAAATTTGTTTGTACACTAATTATTTTTACCGTATGTTAAAACCTTAAACTTGGGTTGAAGTTAATTTGGTTGTTGTTTGATGCAGCGAGATTATTATAGGGAAAAGAGTAAATAATGTGACACTACAACTTAACTTTTCCCATGATGTTAAAATGTTTAAACAATGGTTATTTTACCACTGACCTGTCAAGAGAGCAAGAATTATTCTCAGTTATTGGTTTTCAATTCCCGTATTACTTGTTATAATGTCCTAATTGCTCCCCGAGCCAAGATAAATAAGACAATAACCCTCTGTTTTACTGTTCTTAAGATGAGTAAACGAAAATAATATGTATTGAAGCAATAGTACCAGCATATATTCATTGAACACTCAAGTACAGTTCAACTGGGCCAAGTGTGTAAATATAGATGTTAACGATTAATTAACCCTACGTTAAATTCAGCGCCCTTACTCTATACCCCGTCCATTTACCCCGTCCATTTACAGCGTATAATACTATTTTTCAAACAGCAGCTTCAGTGGTAACACGCGATAGTTACAACGGAAAAAATTGTGCCGTGTAACTTAAATAGTATTTATGAAAACGTCATCATTTTTCCTTTATTACGCACAAACAACAGGCGGACATTACATGTTCGTACGATTTCTATAAGTTTTCTCAAAGGTTTATCAGATATTTGTGGTTTTGTTTGTTAAAGTTTTATCGTAATGTATCGGTACGCTTAAAATTAAGAACGGAAAATATTAACGTCCATATTCGCATGATTTAACAGCCAATTTATTTTAATTTTATATAATGTATCATAACCAATGATAGCACAGACATGGTAGAACAGACACCTCTCACCATGCTGGAAATTTATCTATTCTCTTGTAGTTTATGGTAGTGCTACCAGATATAGACTGTTCACGGTAAAGTGAGCACTTTTGAGGCCCTAGTTACTTTTTTTCCTTTCAACCACTTTTATCCTTTAACAGCCTGTTTAAATAAATATTTCCATGTAAGTAATACACACAGTGTATATTCCACCGCACTCGGGAAGTTAACGTCTAAGACTAAAATAAAATATATTTACGGACTATTATTCCGAATGAGAGGGCTTTCAAAAGTGCTCACTTTACTGTGAATAGCCGATAGTGCAGCGGCTGCAGTAAAAGTCTACGGTGACCCATCCGAATAGATAGGGAATGTTTATTTTGAGGATAAAAAAAACACATACATGTGCTTAACAAGTAGGTCTACATACTGAATGTCGAAAAACTTCCTAAATCATTAGAATTTCACTAATTCGCCTTATACTTTGGGAACAGGTCCAACCTCAAATATTTCTTCAATGGTTTTCTGATTAGATCGCCATTAATTTGACATGATATAAATAAAGACGTTGAGACAGTACCAGCGGTTAAAATTTAGCATTCGGGTGACCCAGTTCCGTACGTTCAAGTGAAAGAAGGCAATGGCTATTAATAAAAGTGTTATCCATCGAACAGGTGACGTTATTATCGTGCATGCACATGAATGTAAAGTCAGCACTGCTACGGAAGCGAGTTTGGCTGTCTAGTACCCTTAGGCACAGATCAATTTTCCGCGCCCTTCCGTAAACGAATGAGCTCGAACGAAACTATAATAGGATTTTTTGTGATTGATCACTTTCAATACCATTTAGGCCACGAGTAATATATGCAAGGCTATTTATTTTATTTGTAGCAAATTTAAGAGTCAAATATTACCACGGCAGTTGAAAGGGACTCCGTTATATTTAAGCATTTTGTCCATTATTTTGATCCTCTGCTCTTAGGTCTTACTTTACATCAAAATTGTTGAACGCAAAACGTTACTTACAAAGATGTTACCAACATTTGTCCGAGTAAGGTAAAAAAAAAATTGTTACAGCGTACTGTCAGTAACATGCTCAAAACGTGTCGATAATGTGTCAAATGCGAAATGTTATTGGCACAGTTTTTAAAAGAAAGTGTTACTGGACTTGCCACTAATACTACCACGTTTAGGCAATGATTAACATGTAAGCAACTTCAGAAATCAATCTCAGTATGCTGCTAGTGGAACTTTATAAAACGTGTGACGAAGAGCTTGCAGTGGCTGTGGCATGAGCAGTGCTTTAGGGTGCCTGTCGCAGTTGTCACGGAGAAACAGCAGGCTATCGAAAGCGAACCATTTGCTGTCGCTGTAAACATCCATTCCGTTCCTTGAATACCTTTTACTTTCTACAGTTCATGATGAAACTGTCGTATTGATATTTATAAAGGTTTTTGTTCGGCTTCCAACCATTCACATTTAAAAACATTTACTGTTTCTTTCCAGGCATTTCCTAATTTTTGGTTTTATAACTATGACGCGTCCCGNAAACTGACGCGTCCCGCGTCCCGAAAGACAGTTTATTCGTCAGAAGACACGCTCTGGCGAAACTCACAGGCGGACGACCGCAATAAATACTAAGGGTTTTGCGGACGTGCTGGAAGAATGACGCCAGGAAGACGCTGCCGCGCCTCGCAGCTGCAAGGCGTGCTTCCAAAGGTTCCTGCACGTGCAAATGTTCCTGCACGTGCAGACGATATACAGAGACAGCGGAAGACACACATGCGCGGGCACAGCTGCGTTCGCAGCTGCCAAGGGACGCCGAGCTCACACCATCGGCTGCATCTGTCCCAGGCTGGCTACCGCAATAAACGATGAGAGCTTTTGGCGAGCGGGCGGGAATAATAGCCACACGATATCCGGGGACAGCGGAAGGAACACGTGCGCCGAACCAAGAGGCCACCCAAGTGTTCCCGCACGTGCAGAACGGAACAATAAACTTCCATGCCAGAATCAAGGGGCGACGCCGGGCCCGCCGGGCCACGTGCGGATCACAGGAGCAGCGGCCACGTGTTTTACGACCCAGGGGGACGCAGCGAGCAGCCCGGCCACGTGCAGAGGGGATGCTAGTTCAATATGCGAACGAGCATACAAAATCGCGAGGAAAAGGGAGGAACAGATCAGTCAGCCTTCGTCAAACGAGGAGTGCGGACCGGAGCCAAGAGAAACGAGTTCGCGAGAATGCATCAAGACGTCAACGTCAGTCGGAGACCGTCAAGCGAGACGTGCGGAAGGAAGAGTCCGAGAAAACCGGCAGTCGGCCGACGGGAATCGAGGAGTGCGGAGTGAATCCGGGACGAGACGCCAACGGCAGTCGGCCGTCGTCAAACGAGCAGTACGGAGTGGAGCCGAGAGGAGGCGTCGAGACGCCCACGCCGATCAGCGAGGAATCGATGCCACCAGGCGTCGAGACGTCCACCAAGTGCCGGAGCAGTCCCAGGTCGCCAGCTGGGAGATGAACCATCGCCTCGAGACAAGCTAAGTAGAAACATACCGGAAGTGCGACGAACCTTGCTCCCCCACGGCGCAAATCTCCGTGTCAAGCCTTACTTAGCCTACGTAGCAAAAGGGGAGGGGAGAGTTGTCTCGTGTGTTCCTGTAGAAGTGACCCTGTTAAGCATAAACAAAACTGACTTATGGTAACTTGAAAACAAGGTGAATTTATTTGGTAAATTGGACCTAGGGACAATAGTGTCGACATATTCCCACGCCCTAACACGGAGGGCTAGCATCAATTGCTGGTGCCTTACGCAGAGAGCAGATTCCATACCTACTTATAAACCATAGCATTGGGTAGGTATCAACATGACAAAAAGCATTTAACAATGCAANACTTGCTGGTCAATCCACACGCATTCGTGTTTACGATATTCTTTCCATAGGATATTCATGGTAAAGTGAGAACTTTTTGAAGTTCTCTCATTTGGAATAACAGTTAATAAATATAGTTTATTGTGTCCTTAGACGTTAACATTCGAGTGCGGTGAAATATATACACTTTGTTTAGTAGTTACAAAGCAATATTTATTATAAACATTGATGGAAGGATTAAAAATAGCTAATAAGAAAAAATGTAACTAGGGCCTCATAAGTGCTCACTTTACTATGAACAGCCTATATCAGATTGATGGCAGTGGCCCTTGACCACTCCATCCTGAAAGTCACGTATGCAATGTTCTACACAAGAGCGTGCCTATCGCCCACCCGTTACGCTGCAAATGTCATCAACATGTTGCTAGTAACTGGTATATGTTGACATGTGAGTCGCAAACGTCATACCAACATTCTTTTATATAGACCGTCTCAGAACCGCTCGGAAAATATTTGTTATTAACAATTTGATATTGTTATCAACAAGATAGAAAATAAACCAAACCTGTCAACAGCAAAATGTGTTTGACATGTTAATAATAAATTTCTTCTAACTAAATTTTACCAGCATCTTCACTGCATTTACACATGTTAATGGCAATACATTTTCAACAATGTTAATAACAATTTGTCACGGTCAAAGTTACGTCGTTATCAACAATGTTTTTTGCAATGTTACCTCCAGTGTGACCGAAGCTTTGGCGGACAGAATGCGATGTCACATGTAAATGAGTAAAGTTATTGTTAGTGCCAGAAAACACAAAGGGAAAACATTTAAATATTAATATTAAAATTAATAATATCACCCGGTGTGACTGAATTATTGAAATTTAACTATCCTTTTCGCACTTAATATTTTTCACTTTTGGCAGGAATTGCCACCCTTAAAAATTTGCTACCATAAGTAGCTAGCTGCCTTGTGTATCTAGGCATAAATACGCCCATGAGATGCTCAACAAACTAAAAGTGAAGTTACAGATTCCTCAATCAATCATGTTCACACCGTAACCTAGATTATATAGAACGCATAACTTCCACTTCACGCTATGCGTTAACGCAGGACGGCTCCATTTGCTCATTAGCCGTTGTTATAGCTCGAAGTCAGGTTATTCTCAACTGATGTGCATGTTACTTGAACCATAATTTTTACGGCGTTGTTACTTTTTCAAAGTTCTCCTAACTGAAACAGTACGACAAGTTTGCAAGTTCCTGTCACCACATCGACTCGGGACCGCCTTCCTCTACTATTAGGATCGTAGGAAACGATTTTATACAGTAGGTATTTTCTTAAGAAAGCTGATAACCAAAAATTGCATTTGTTTATTATTGTACGAAAAATTGTTCAACTTTAGACATAACTCGAAAGTACTGTTTCCTCGCATAAAAAACATCACAGAGCATCGTTTTTACGCTATGGTGTGTAAAAATCACAATTTAAGTGTTTTTGGAAAGCACAAATAAAATATACGAAAATATTTACAGAAAATTTAGCACGTGCGGCGGAAAATTCATATATAATAAAGTAATTTTAATGTATCCTTGGCAAAATTTATTTCGCAAAAACATTACAGTCTGCTACAAATCAAAAGTATGCTGAAGTTTCCATATTACAAGCAGCTTTAAAAAATCCATAAAATATTTTGTAGTGCTATTTTCAATATTTCGTTAAATAACTAATGATAACTTATTTCAGTGTGAATTATCTCATTTTGGGGAGATAGATTTACTATTTATTCACTCTAAAACACACTGAACTTGTGTTTTTGACGTGGTATTATGCAATAAATATGCCGTCTAAAATGGTTTTATGCGAGTTAATACCACTTGTGAGCAATTTATGATTTCTTTGAATTCTTTTCGTTGAAAGTTTTTCGTCATCAGCGCACTTTCAATGTTGTTATCTCCTCACAACTAATTATTTTAAATTTGAATGGTGACGCCAAGTAATGACTATGACGAATCTTCTAAGAGGTTTCTACAAGCCAATTCAGAGTATTTAATACAAACTAATATTTTTCTTAACCACGTTTGTTTCGTATTGTTTAAGAGTTTATCTTAATGGTGGAAGGCATGACTGTTCCCTCCTTTTAAAACATGCAATGCTTTGTATCATTAAACCTTATAGTCCCTAAGCATTTTTTGTAATATACACACTGAATTTCAAAAAATACTTTTAGAGTTTAAAAATTAAGTTTTACTTCTTATGTTACCTTTTCTTCGTAAACGCGAATTTATCACAAGTTTCAAAAAATGCGTGTTTACCACTTCCGCTCGGTTTTAACTAGGCACCACAGAATCATGTGGGGTGTTTTTATGTAGTGTACACGCACGCATGGACAAAAAAATTGCACACCAGCGCCAAGAGGCCTTGGAAGTACAATACCACTAATTAGATTTTGAAAATGTTTAGGAAAAGACTTTATCTTTAGCCCCTGACAACTTTTTTCTCGCGACAGACGGCTGGAATCGGTGCTGGTATTGCTCTCATACCGCTGCATTGTTTACAGAGTACTTGTCCCGGGAATGTTAAATTGCCTTCTACCCCTTCGCTCCACCGCGATACTTTTTTCCTTTCTCTCTCTCTCTCTCTCTTTCTGTTTTCCCATTGAGCAGCAGTTCAAATGAACTGTCACGACCATCACGTTTCAAAGCCTTACAGAGTGTCCGTTGGAACCTTCCTCTCACTTCGCGTAATTTTAATTTCCGTGGCCAATTTCCTGCGAATTTCGTTTAATAATTACATGAGATCGGACCACGTTTTTTTGTGCACCCTGAGGGGTCCTGTGACAGTGAAAGTCAATCACAAAATTGGCAACGAATTATGTGCAACCTCGACAAGAAATGTTCTCTTACTGTGGGAGCGTAATACAGCGAAATTATAACCATTTTTGAGTGTATCTGTTTAGTGGCCACGAGAATGTTTGAATGTGTCGTTATATTGCTACATATTCCGCTTTTGGCAAGATGTGGGGTTTGAACCTGGCAACTTGCAGTGGGGTGGTTTTACATCCATTTACAAGAGAATTTTACTCTTTCAAATGTATACGTTTCTTACATAATAATTACTTATGTTCATTGGCAGTTCAGCAATCGAACAAACTTCAATGACTAATTTTGTATTACGTAATAACGTTCTCGATTGAATTGTTGTTATGTTATAACAAAGAAGTTCATTTGTTTTTAATTTTTAATTATATTTCGGTAACTATGATAAGGATCTCTTAAAGCTAAATATGTTTATTCTAAAAATTATTTAAATAACTCATTCGTTTTTCATGAGGTATAATAAAATACTAGGCCTATTTCGCGGATTTATTTGGTATCAGGCTAGACATCAGACACTTGTAGCGTGTATGTATTGTTTTATGGCGTAAAACCAACAGAAGATCGAATCATGTTCAACACAGTTCGGCATAAATTATGTTTATCTACGTGGCAGTAGCCAGAAGAGACACTGTAGCAACTCGAGCGAACATATGTTTTTGATTTCTTGCCTATAAATCATTGAATTCGCAAATTATTCTGGTCCCTGTTTTTTATTCCTCCGGGAGCCGTAGATCCTCGGATGTCGTGATCGCAAAAGTATCACTTTCGTGTGACGAGAAGGTAAAAATCTGCGACAGTTCCATCCAATCCCCGGCATTACACACATATTTCTGAACATCGAGTTGATAAACAAGTATTTCTAATACCAAAATAATAATTTCCCGACATTTCTAACCTTTTGGGTGTAACACAAAGTTAGGTGTTTGACTTTTTTTCCCGTTATGAAACCCGAAGAGGTACGAGTTTCTTAGGGAAAGCCTTAAGGATTTTCACGTAAACCATTATTCTTAACTTAATATAAACAGAGGCTGTTCCTCACGGCAATGTCTACGTGGACGAAATGAGAAGAGTTTGGCGTTAAAGGGTGCCGGCTGCCCTATCCGGCTACTCAACTGTCGTTCTCGGCTCTAGACAAAGGAAATAAGATTATATGAGCGAGGGCTGGAGCAACAGCGGTATAAAGAAGGAGGAGGTAACGTAGGCACCCTGGAAAACCCCCTAAGTGCACATTTATTTTCCCTACGCCACCCTCTTGTATATTCCCGTCTGGAATCTGTGATCGAACCTGATACTCCTGCGGCGAGAGACTGCTGACCAACCACACTGCGGCCACCGCGCGTCCCAGTCATTGTTGTTTGTCTGGAACTCTTTATTCCGTCCGCAGTGAATGCGTATCCAGCCGCCCTTTCTTATCGACTGCCGCATATTTTCGGAGCTCCTGGCAACTTGCTGTGCTTCTCGGAATTCCACCCGCGAACTCAAGTCCTGAAAAAACATTCGGTGTTTACGATCAGCAGATGAAAAGAGATGCTGTGCCGGGGAAGAAATTCTGACTCACAAATTCGCGAAGATTTAAATTAACGAGGTAGTTCCCCAACCTACCCTCATACTTACGACAACTTCTAAGAAATTATCATCAGAGTGATTTAACCAGTTTTGTAGATGCGCTGTTGCAAAATTCATAGGGATTGGACAAATTTATTTGTTTATTCTTCTGTAAGAAGTTATTTATTTCTCTCTTTGATCTTATGATGTGCAATTCTTCCACGCGAAGGCTTGAATTTTGGCTCCTCGTTCTCTAAGACCAGGACGTCACCGATTTCATAAATGAAATAAAGATACAGAATTTTTTTATTTGCGTCACCAAAAAATTACGGCGAATTATAACGTCCCGACTTTGGTCCTTCAATCAACAAAGGACTGTTGTTGCAGAAACCGATCATGAACGTAGATATTGTTATTGTTAGAAGAGTTTTCGGTCGATTCAAATCTGTTTTTGAGTGAATTGGGAGAGTAATGACGGTTTAATTGGTCATTACAATTTTTCCAAACAACAAAATATTTGGTAACACTAACTTTGCACATGGTTTCGGAAATCTATCGAAAACGTGCGATGACAGAGATGACATGTTTGGTTTCAAACACTGTGTTTTCTCGTTATGTTTGTGATTGTGTTGCCCAAATTGTGGAAAATAATGTTAGTCAACACTTGGCAATTGTACAAGCAAATTAGGTACACATCCAGCTTACGTATAGAAAATCTGACCATAGGGACAGAAACCAAATTAAATATGTAGTCTTTCAGTCAACTGACTTCACGAAATTTTCAACAAACTGGAAAATGCTGCCCGTCGCCTCTTCGTGTGATTACGTGGTTCGCCGTACGACATTTTGCTCTTCGTTCAACACGTGTCGTCAGCTTCACTCAGCTACTTTGGGGTTCTGCACAACCACTCTTCAAAGGGCTTTGGGTGAATGGATCTGGCTTAACTTGGGCATGTTTCGAGATGCGAATAATCTCCGAGAGCTCACAATTCCGAACAGCCACGGGTAAAGATTTACGTTGCCTGCTACCATCGCAGGATAATTTTAAGCGCACCTTTTATCCGGTACTTTATTTCACAAACACGTTCTTGCCGTCTGATACAACTTGATCTAAGAGTAGATATTAAAGGTGCTCTTTTTTCTGAACCAAAAAGAAGCAAGTACGTGCTAAGAGAAACGCAAGAATGTGAGTTTATAAAATAAAATAACTATACATTTCTGCACGCAATGCAGTGAACTGAAGTACAGTTCCTGCATTCTAGAAATTGAAAATCCGAGCGGTGACCATGCAATCGGTCGTTGGAAAATTTGTGAGAAATTCGTTGCAGTCGGTTACATAAATTTAGCGTACACCGATCGTGTTTTCAGTTGATGTAGTTTTATAAGTTTTTTTTTTATCATTATTCATTTTCAGGTGCCTTAAAATTGTAGTAATTTTTCTCTTTCTTCCTGTAACGCTTTTGATTTCTTAGTAAAACATTAACTGTGATGACCGAGGAGAAATTGGTAGCCGGAACAACCTTAAAGATCAGAGGAGTAAAAAAAAAAAAAAAAAAAAAAAAAAATATATATATATATATATATACGAATTCGAAACCTGCAAAGCATTTCGCCCCTCTGGTATAGTCTGTCTCACAAACGAGTGCTTTTATTCATAGTTATAAAAGTAGTCTTGTGTACAGTTATTTCCACGGGAAATATTTTCTGTTGACATAGGCTGATAGGTGAGTATTTTCACGTAAACAACATTTGTCAGGGGGGTAAACACTGCTGCATCCATATAAACATCTTTAAACAGAGTTGCCTTCAGAGCTGTCAAAAAAGTGCACTGATTCGTGGGACAGCCTATAGACGAGTGTCTTAATAAAAAAAAGTGTGCATATACAAAGTAAAAAAAAAAAAATTAAAAAAAATTATTTTGTAAATTACAGCTGGAAACAGCAATATATGACATTTCTTCATGAGACACTGAGCCCGACCAAGTCAACGGCCACCCGTGAAGATATTTTGTTATTATATTATTCACACTATATTGCAACACAACACTGATACTTTGTGCTTCCCAGCATGCATTTAAACTATTTCGTCTCTGCTTGCTTGATTTCTCTACGCCGTAATGTTGCGAACCTGGCAAGTTACCTCCGCTGTAGCCGTGGTCTCCTCAGAGCGGCGCCCTTCGCCGCGACCTACGACGCGCAGTGATAATTGGGTAAGTTATAATGTAGCACCTTCACAGCGACCTACGACACGCAGTGATAGTTGGGTAAGTTGTAATGCAGTACCTTCCGGCCGCAAATTTGTTCACGAATGCCAACTGGTCAGCGATAGTTAGTGTTTGACCCCGCAAAGTTACCGTTGCCTCCTACACTAACAGAAGCACCAGACATGCCCGCACAATTAATAAGAGAAGATTGTGAGAAACATTCAGTCTTGTGATTGCAGTTGAGCGAAGAAGCAAACGCGCTAGGACTTTGCGATGATTCCGGGGAAATGAACGTGTAATTTTACTTTTCTCTTTGCTAATATGCCTGCGGTATTAAATGTCTGAATCACTCATAGTAAGGGAATGTAAGATTTCTCGAGTTCGGCAATTTGTAAATTAGACATCCTGTACGTACTTCGGAAATTTTCATAGTTAAACAGTTGCTAAAAAAGAAATAGACAGATTTTACTACAGACTGTCCTCCACATAACTTGGTGATAAGTTACTTGGGGGAATTATTACTTTCCAAAAGTCCAGTGTGTGTCACATAGTCCAACTTTAAGTTTAAAACATTAAATAAACACAAAAAGCATTTTAAAAATATTCTGTTTCGGAATAAATACGCGATTTTTTCGTGTCTGCAGTAACAAGTTCACACAAAAATAAGTTCTTTAATGGAATCTTTCAATGACGCAGAAGTAGGAGACAAATGTTCCTTTTTTAATATTTGAGTACAGGGTAAGTTTCACGCAACTCTAAACGTGTTCTATTATAATCGTACAAGCTCAGTGGTTACAGGGCAAACCAGAATTGTGTTTCTTAGTTCTTAGTATAGATCTCGGCCTCTCAATGCAGATAAATTGACTATTGGCGAGGATTTGACGAATGTAAATAATTGCTAATAGTTTTTATTTTTCGCGCTCCGTCAGAATAAGAACAGCCTTGGCTTCATATATGTGAACCACGTTTGTCTCAAACAGCGTCAATATCGTGCTGTTAGTCTGAACACAAATAAAACTTTTTAAAACTCTAAGACGTCCATATTGTGGCTCCGGCTGTCGCCTCTAATCTAGCACGCGAATCCTTCTATACTTTCATTCCACTTCATCGGATAGTTCTTTTCCCAGGATACTGCCACTTCAGCGAGGGTGTTCGTCAGAGATACGGGAATCGGAAGTTATTACGCGGTTTAATTATAAAGTACACTTGTATGTGTAATTATGAAGTACCCTGCATAACCGCCGATGTATTCTCTATACACAGTCAAAAATTGTCTGTACTTGTTGCAAATAATTCTTATGTAAATAGTAGCCAAATATTTTCTTGTTATTCTATAGCTTAAAAATTGTATATTTACAATATATTATTCCAGAAAACATACACATTTGTTTATGTAGGTCAGTATTTACAATAAAATTGAGGTCTGCAAGACTTGTTTGTTAAAATATAACATCAGTTTAACACTTTTCACACTACGGTTTTATGAAATTTACTCTAACTAATTTGCAGTGCTGCAAAAATATATTTCGCAACCAGTTTCCAAAGTACATATTCCTTGTACAAATAGAAAATATTTTTACAGTGTACGTTTGCGGACCAATCGACCCGTGTCGTATTGTATGTATGTCTTTCACACAAATAAAATTTTCATCAAAATGTTTATAACTCACTCGTCTGATTTTGGTCGTGATTACAGGAATACCGACAGAAGCGAAGTTTCCAAAACGCAATGCTTCTCCTGTCTTCTTGGAACAACAAATGTTGAGTCGTGGCATCAAAATCATTTTTTCTTCACCGCAAACAATTGGCAATGTGAATACCGACAAAGCATTTAGNACCAATCGACCCGTGTCGTATTGTATGTATGTCTTTCACACAAATAAAATTTTCATCAAAATGTTTATAACTCACTAGTCTGATTTTGGTCGTGATTCCAGGAATACCGACAGAAGCGAAGTTTCCAAAACGCAATGCTTCTCCTGTCTTCTTGGAACAACAAAAGTTGAGTCGTGGCATCAAAATCATTTTTTCTTCACCGCAAACAATTGGCAATGTGAATACCGACAAAGCATTTAGTGGCTCCCAAAAATGTTTATCTCAGTGTTTTTTTACTTGTTCCTATTGGTTTTTCTNGGGGGGGGGGGCGCTTAGGCAAATTATCAACAAGCTCTTGCCCGAGCTCCGTCGGGGGTTATACGGAATTTTTTTCAGCCAAGACCTTCTTTGGCATATATATATATATATTCTGAGGCTCAATGAAGTTGAGTACAGTAGAAGTGGTTCACAATACCAAACAGATTGTGCTTATGGACCCTTTAAAACCATAATGATAAATGGTGTAGATGTTATTGTTGGTCACATTTTTTTACATCGTAGAAAGTAGTAAATAAACAAATGATATTATTTCTAGGAGATATGAATAACATATAATAAATAGCTGAGTCACCAAATGCATCGTTGAATGAAGAAAACCTGACCAAAAAACAAAAATAGACTTCTTGTCATACATATAATATTTAAATCGATTAAGTCCTTTATATGAAAAAGTTACATTTAACTACATAAGTTATTTGATATAACTGATTCGTATTTGCTCGCTTCTATAAAAATCAAAGTTTACTTTAAACAAATGTAGATATCAGTATACAGGAAAAATTCCCAGTTATAGCTTAGGTTGAAGGGTGCAGGTTTAGAATCCCGGGCAAGGTATGAAATTTTTTTTCGTTTATTTTGTAAGCAGTCGCCCGATTAATTTACCAGCGTTAACTGGTTACAGTTAAACTTACAGTGGTATGAAAATTAACCCAAAATAAATGGATAGAATATTGTGGTAATTTATATTAAAGGTAGAATTTTGAGAAACAACTCGGTTTGAGAATATAATTTACTGGAACATTATACATACTATCGGAAAAATTTGACGAATCTGAGGACAAATTAGACATCAAATACGTATACGTTTCAGTTAACTTTGATGTATCACAGTATAAAAGAATACCAGATTTAGAAAGGCAAAATACGTTATCCTGTGCTGCCTGCTTAAGGATAAAACTGGCTACTCATTGGAGAACAACCAATGTACATTTAACTGACAATAGATTATATAGAGGTTTGTGGATTCTAGTCCACTGTTCGCTGCACCTGAAAAAATTTCCACGCCCCAGCTGGACAGACTATTATGTGCGTTTATGAGAAAGGTATTTAATTTTGCACGGCATTTTGTAAAACATAATTCTAAATATACCTTCGTTAAAATCGCGATTTACATTGTAGTCGCGCTTTAATTATTCCTTTCTTGTGTGACTAAAAAACTGCTAACTAGAGAAAGTATTCTTAGTTACTTGATATTGTTGATTGCCTGTGGAGTAGGCTAGTTCAACAGTCATACTAGGAACTCGGTAAATTTCATCCAGTACTTATCGCCGAACCTGAATGTTTATGAACACACTTGTGNAACAGTCATACTAGGAACTCGGTAAATTTCATCCAGTACTTATCGCCGAACCTGAATGTTTATGAACACACTTGTGCGGTTCAGGAAATTAATATCCAGTTACAAAAGAAATGCTGATTTTGCATCTTGCTTAGCCAGTGCATCTATTTAAGTTACCTATTAGTAATCTCATAGAATAAAAATGTCTCATAAAGCTGGCACTTCAAAGAAAACATTCACTGCACGATCTAACAAGGTGGTTCACTGCCCCATGCTACAAGAAAACGTTAAGTATTTTTTTTTCTATTCGAAAAACATTAAATTTATTATTATGCGTGATGTCGCACGCTCAGTTTTATTCTAAAGACTGTACAAACTTATCGGTTTCGCAGTATTTATTTCGTGCTATAGATCACCAAAAACTAGTGCAAATACTTTTGCCGCTGGTTTAGAAAAATACTTGTATTGCACCTTGCAAATTTATACTTTATTTTGCTCATTACGCTCCTAGAACTGCCGTTTGTATAAAGCAGGANAACAGTCATACTAGGAACTCGGTAAATTTCATCCAGTACTTATCGCCGAACCTGAATGTTTATGAACACACTTGTGTGGTTCAGGAAATTAATATCCAGTTACAAAATAAATGCTGATTTTGCATCTTGCTTAGCCAGTGCATCTATTTAAGTTACCTATTAGTAATCTCATAGAATAAAAATGTCTCATAAAGCTGGCACTGCAAAGAAAACATTCACTGCACGATCTAAGAAGGTGGTTCACTGCCCCATGCTACAAGAAAACGTTAAGTATTTTTTTTTCTATTCGATAAACATTAAATTTATTATCATGCGTGATGTCGCACGCTCAGTTTTATTCTAAAGACTGTACAAACTTATCGGTTTCGCAGTATTTATTTCGTGCTATAGATCACCAAAAACTAGTGCAAATACTTTTGCCGCTGGTTTAGAAAAATAATTGTATTGCACCTTGCAAATTTATACTTTATTTTGCTCATTACGCTCCTAGAACTGCCGTTTGTATAAAGCAGGAGCAAGTATTTTGTTTAGTTTACGACGAGAACACAAAAAAGTTTTTCTGTCTCTTTGAGAAAATGTTATTAGGAAGCTCCGTCTATTATGTTTATGTACACTCAACTGAAAATATTTGCAGTGAACATCCTAGTACATATTTTTTTAAACATATAAGACCAGAAATAATTGCTAATTATTTATAATGCCTACCATTTTTCAACTTTTTAATGTCGTATGTGATGGACTTCAACAAAAGAAAATACTTCGCTTCCACAATCTCTGCATAGTCTCATGTAAAATTCACACTTTTACTGTTTTACACGTGTTAATATAAGAAAAACCATTTACAAAAAAAAAATGGAATGAGCAAAATGAAATTAATTTCACGATGTGTTATGCGAAAGTACTTCTCAAAAGAACTGCGACAACCACACAATTACATGCATATATTTTCTCATATTCGAAAGTTTAAAAGCAACTTTCGTACTTTTTCTGAAGTAGCTCATGGGATATTTTTTAAATGTTTATCTCGTTTATGCAAATTAGTTAGTTTTCATGATTTGTGCGTCAAGAACAGTAAAAAAATATTGATTTGGGATGTAAGTATATAAAAGCTAAGTAATTTCTTTTTTTATTTACTTTAAGTGAAAGGGAAGAGTGTTTCTTGACAATTATTATATCACATATTCTTTTTGTTTTCACTTTGTAAAACATTACCTTTAAAGTATCAGCCAAAAAAAAAAACTATTTTCTTTCATACAGATTCGGTCATTTTCCTGTGACATTCAAATAAATATTCCAACAGACAGGCAAACGCACAAACCGAACATACAGCTCTAATATTACCCATAGTTTATTGTCGCAATCATTGCGTACTTTAAAAAAATTTACAGAAAATATCACGTTTTGCAGGTGTCTTTGGCAACGTGTAAGTTAGGAAGATTACCCAGGTGAAGATAACTTCACTTCACAGGAAGACTCTAAATAGAAACTATTAGTAATAATACCTTCAATAACGTACCCCAGTTTTGCACGTCAAAGCGATATAAAACTGGAGATATTAAAGTTCCGCAATTTGTAAGCATGTCGTAATTGAGTTGGATGTTTAACGAGCTTCCTACGGATAAAGCTCTCGACTGAATAACGTACAAAGGAAGCACATTTAGGAGTATTAGAATGCTCACGTCTGCTGATACCTTAAGACAACACAAGACGAATCTTCTATGTACAGAATAAGCGACTTGGGGTATACGACGCCAATGCATTCATTATTTATATGAATACGTGATGTTGTAAAATGTATTACTAAAATAATTTTCTTTAGAAAATTTACTCATTTATGATAAAATAGCCGTTATTTTATGAGAAAGAGGTTTCATCCGCAGTAAGTGAGACTTCAAAAACTTCTCTGTACAAATGGTTTGAAGATTCATTCTGGTACGTGAACAGAATATAAACGCGTGTAACGTTTTGTTGCTTTGTAATTCGAAAACCTTTATTTGATAAGAATAAGAAATCTCCACGTATGTAATGAACGACCGACAAAAATTGTCTAGTCAAGTTGTAATTCTGATGAATTTTGTGTAGTAAATGAAACACACAATAGCACAGGGCAACGAAGTGTACACAAGCGAAATAACCGCGTGTGTGTCGAAAGCCAGTAAACTGACCTCACTCTACAAAAATGGAGTGTTTGTGTCTTCAAAGTCAAGGTCACCCAGGGTCAACCCTAAATTTAATGGTCAATGTCACGCACATCCAATATGGCCGACGTTGGAGCTGGTCGACCTACACCTCACTCCACACCCCGAACCCTTCGGTCGCTACTTTTTTTTTTTTTTTAACGTTACTAACGTCTTCAAGTTTAAGACAGTTGATAACGGATATAAAACTATTGTTCATTCCATTTTCCTTCTCTCGTAATGTAAAGTGCTGGCTTGGCGCTGCCCGCTGTCTTAAAGGATGTTCGAAAAACTTAAATTATTTTCTACATTTTTAGCATAGTACATCATTTTTGTCGTAGAATAAAAAAAAATGGCGGGAAAAAAAATAAAACCACGCAGAAAAATGTGATTTAAGGAAAGAATTGAACAACTTATAAAAATTTCCACAGGATTTTTTTTTTCGTACAAATCAAAATATGAAACATACTTAATAGATCACGTTAGAGTTCAAAATAATTTTTCATTTTATTGGAATGTCAAGAAGAACACATTCACGGAATTCACAATGTGGTTCACTTGTATTAAAAAAAATACTTTTCAGATGACATTTAAAGTTAAAATCGCCAGAAGTTAAACACTTTACGCAGGTGAACCAAGAGTCTCATTTCAAACAAACTGCAACATGTCACTCATGTGACCTCAATGCATATTTTAGTTGAAATGCAACTTTTGGTTAAAATAAATTTTAGAAAATTTTACGAACCAAGATTTTATTTTATATCTTCATATTTCAATTAAAAAATATAATGGAATGTTGTTTTAAATTTTATAATCGATATAATTCCGCTATACAAAAAACATGCTCAAAAAACATAGGCTCTTAAACACAACCTCAAGAGGAACTTTCCCCAACATCTAGGATTCTTGAGTTTTCTAGTTTATTTATGTTAAAAATAAAATGCGAAAGTACCTCTATACCCAACTAGCTATTAACCTTACACTGCAGTACAGACATAACTGAACTATACGAACTCGTATTTATATCACAATATTGACTTTGCCAAATTTAGAAAGAATTATTATTTCCGCAATTATGAGTTCGGAATTCAGTCGTAATATCAGTACTGCAGTGTGCGGTCAATAAATAAAGGCTGTTTACGGCAAAGTGAGCAATTTTGTAAGCCTTGCTTAAGGTCACTGCCTACCAGCTGGCAGCTACGAAATTTAAATAGGAAATCCCATGTTAACGAAATTTCACCTTTGTGTCTAATTTTAAAGACAGGCGTTCTTAACAAAATGTTTTCTTCAAGAATTTTTTNGTTAACGAAATTTCACCTTTGTGTCTAATTTTAAAGACAGGCGTTCTTAACAAAATGTTTTCTTCAAGAATTTTTTTGTGGAATATCCCCACGAGTGTACATTTTCAATAGAAAGGCAGTGTGTACTTTTTTTAAAATATAAATTTTAAAAATTTCTTACACACAGGCTATACAAGTTATGGAAACATCTGTGATGTAGGGAACTTCTCCTAAAAGATTCTTGAAGAATACATTTTGTTTGAAACGCCTATCTTTAAAATTAACACACTGAGACGAAATGTCCTTAACTTGGAATTCCATATNTTGTTTGAAACGCCTATCTTTAAAATTAACACACTGAGACGAAATGTCCTTAACTTGGAATTCCATAATTAAATTTCGCAGCTGCCAGTCGGTAGGCAGTGCCCGTAATATCTACTTGTATGCACATTCCGTGTACTTACGCCATTCATAATATTAACATTGCCATGGGCCTGGTCACGTTATCCATGCGTCGGTCAAGTACATTATGTACAATTATTAGAAAAGTAAATACCTTATAGTTTTGCTAATTCGTACACATACATGCATTAAAAATAAGAAAAGTAAAATGCAAAATTTTGAGTATCCTCAAACGTTTTCCTAGCGCTTTTAATTCAATTGCAAGAAATATGACTATTTTTTCTTCGTTGTTAACATATTTTACAAGGGTGTGTACCAGCGATTGTACTCATTAAATGATATGATGACAGGGGCACTGACATTTTTTAAAGGTTGATTTAAAAAGTGCTCACTTAACCGTGAACAGCCTTTTGTTGGGTATAAGGGAACTTTGGGAATCTTCTGCTTTAACAAAACAAACAAGCTAGAAAGATCAAGTATCCAATCTAGCGTGGGAAAGTTCCTGTTAAGCAACGCTGCCCAAGTTGTTCAGCCACCTATAGCTCCGCTACCTGTGCCAGTATTTAGCACCGTGGTAAGGTTTATTCTACTCAAGTTAGGATCAAAACGTTATTTATCATGGGAGGGGGCCGCGGTGACTGAGCGGTTAGACTGCTCGCGTCACACCAAGGCGAACCGGGTTCAATTCCCGGCCGGGTTACTCCCGGATTTCCGCAAGTGGGAATCGTGCTGAACGAAGCCGCTAGTCGGCGGGTTTTCTTGGGGATATCCCATTGACCCCGTCCTTGCATTCCGGCGCTGCACCATTCTCACTTCATTTCACCCTCATCGGCTCTCAAAAGCTTGTTGTTAAGAGCCGCCCAAATCTCTCAACTCAATTCTTATGGGAGAGTTTGGCATAGTAAAAATTTCAGCCGCTAGGTACGCAGTGTTTCAAAAGGTGACTTTTAATTAAAATACTAAGCTACGTGAATAATAAAATACAATTATTTTACTTAGTTACGAAGTTATTTTATATTAAATTTACAATTGTTAGAATTATCTTTTTTTTAACGTAGAAAATAGAAAAAATCTGGTACATTGGCGATACTAGCGCTTACCTATTGGCGAAAATTGTTGGTTGCCAAACTTGTAACATTGAGCTTCACAACCTGTAGTAGAAGTAACCATGCAGAGCACAACTGACTGTACATAATACTACAGAAATAACCAAGGCATACGAACATTTCTTCGTGGTTTTGGAGATATATTTCAGGCTTGATACAAGGTATAGTCTGTTCANAACCAAGGCATACGAACATTTCTTCGTGGTTTTGGAGATATATTTCAGGCTTGATACAAGGTATAGTCTGTTCACAGTATAATGGGCACTTTTGAAATCTTTGCTTGAGATCTAATTGTATGCACATTGTGTGTTCTTCTATCTTATGTATAATTAACAATGACATGGACCCTATCATTTTATACATACGTCAGCCACGTGAAACTGTGAAATTTTGCAACATATAAATACGTACCGATTTAAAAAAATTTACTCATATTTATACTGACAAGCAGTGATATCTGAAATCCAAATAATCTATTTTAGTATTCACAAAAGTTTACGTAATACATTAAATTAAACTTGAAGTCATGGAACCACTCTCCTTCCGTCGATACTAGTTTTACTTCTCGCATGTTATTAAGTGTGTCTGTTAAAAAGTATGCAGGTAGGGGCAGTGACATTTTTCATATATTGATTTCAAAAGTGCTCAATTAACCGTTTACAACCTATAGTTCTGTAGTCCGTTTCATTTGCCTGTGACTCCATCATGCGGTGAGCCAAATAAAGCCGGGATTACATTAACTTGACGTTGCACGTGAAATGCTCAGGTTAACTTCGTCTTTTCGGATGTAATATTATGATGCATAATGCAAACACATGCATTTCGTGAACTGAATAAAATTTGTCGGGAAAACTAGTTTAGTTTCTGCTTTTCAGACAGAAAATCCTGAAAATACAAGTTATACATGGGTATTGGTGTTGTAACTTTGATGTGACAAAGCAAGATTACGAAAGTTTGGCATTCATAATTTAC
This sequence comes from Clitarchus hookeri, assembly GCA_002778355.1. Lineage (NCBI taxonomy): Eukaryota > Metazoa > Arthropoda > Insecta > Phasmatodea > Phasmatidae > Clitarchus > Clitarchus hookeri. The sequence goes on along the minus strand of NQII01001147.1, from coordinate 453,219 downwards.
TCTAACACTGAAAACTACTACAGGTGATGGCCATAACCTCCAGAATGAAACGTATCTGGGAGTTGGATGCATGTTTTTCGTGTATATGCGAATATATAGTTAGCAATATACACTGTTTCTATCGGTAAAAAAAAAAAATCCTCTTTCTGTTAGGTATGAAAACTTACAAACTTAACGGTTAACATTTAGGAATTCATGTGAATATTTTTATATTCCTGAAGATAATAATAATACAGTCTGGCAATGAAAATCTACTTACATTTACGAATTAACAAAACATAGAATTAGTTTAACTTCTGTTGTTCGTTTGTTCTCCATTCCAGGGGATAATACGATATTTGCACTGGGTTGAAAACGTAAGCAGACAATTGCCAAAATAATAATAATTAATACATGAAAAGAAAATATAATGAAAGCTTTCGTCCTAAGGGGTATTTAAATGTGTGCGGCAGAATCCCGTAACCCGTTGTCATCCTTGCGTTGACCATAATTTTGAGCAACTCTTGTGAAGTACGTACTGATACGTTAACACAGGTCCGTCAATGTAATAGTCTTGCACAGTGCTCCCTGTGAATAGCGTACACACGCGATGTTAATAATGCACGTAACAAATCCGGACACCTGTATTCGTGTTAGAAATGTTCACGCCCATCTTTCCTTTCGCTGGCTTCACGAGCCACACAATCCCAATATCAAAACGTCCCCAACTTCATTTCTGCACGTTTTTACTGAAACATACTGTATTTCAAGTGCATGGCGTCGTACGCCTAGCGTTTTGCTTTCTGAATTATGACGTCACACGTGTCTTCCAGACGTCACATGGATATGCTACATTACTACAATGGGACGTCCAGAATGTTTCTACGAGAAAGGCAAGTATTATTTCAACAGGAGAAATCTGAGTGCGTGTGTAGGTCTTCATGATTAAAACCTTAAAGAGTATCGAAAAAAAAGCCCCCACAAAGTTTAATTACTTTAAAGAAACATAGTAACGTTTAGTTTTGTGACTTAGAACTATACAAAAAATAGGGCAAATAATTTTAAAACCGGGTTTAAAAATGATTGCGAATATCTAGAAAGAATGTGCAATGAAAATAATAGCTAGAGCTCACCCTTAACACAATATCACCTTTGAGTTACAGTGATTATCGAAGTTTTTAGGTCTGTGTAGTTGTTTTCTAAATGTTTTCTAGCATTTAAGTGGTTNTTTGAGTTACAGTGATTATCGAAGTTTTTAGGTCTGTGTAGTTGTTTTCTAAATGTTTTCTAGCATTTAAGTGGTTTTTAATAATGGCGGACGCCGTATTTACTCTTTATGAACGTCTCTGTATTAAAACAAGTTCCGTTTAGTAAAACTCAGAACTTGCATGAGAAACGGTGTTTAAATAAATTAAAATGTTTTAAATTAATTCTGTTAAAATATTTATAAGTGTATACGAAAATAACAATCCACTTATTGGAGTGTAAATAAAGGATTTAAAAATATCATATGTGAAAACAGTTTTTTTAACTCTGCGATATTTTAATAAGTTTGTTTTGACATATTATATGTTTGTGTACGGGCTATATTTAATTTTTGTGCACTGTAAGGTTTAATACCACAGATGTCCCGTAAAGTATTCTCTTAAGACTCCTTTTCCGTAATTCTATAAATTACATGACTGTATATAACAGAGACTTCACTTAAGTTTAAGGCACCCGGAATTTAAGATATGTATTTATACAGATTATTTTACGTAAGTATTTAACATACGATGCTAACATATTTGTACTTCAGTACAGAGAGACTGTTAAAATTAATTCAAAAATTCCAACACGATTCCAACCAGTAATCGTTTATCATATGCGTAGACCATTACAAGACGTGTAAAATTTATCGCGTTTTCAATTAATAAAGACGGAAAAAGTTTCTGATCTTAGTGACTCCTTTTTCAGACTTCAAAGTCCCCTAAATTAACGCACGAGAAGAAATAACAAGTTTTTTGGCTACTAACTTGCGAGGAAACTTCTGCTCTTTACTGTATGTGTGAAATTTAGCTTTTTGTTTTGTTAGACATCCAGAGTCTTGGCAATTAAACTGTGGTGGAACCGAGGAAGCAATACAACAGCACAAGTCTTTTGAAGTCTAGTATTTTCCCGCATGAACGCCCGACAATTTCTGGTGTTTGTTAATTTCTAGTTTAACGCAGTGCGCAGAGCGGAGTCATGTTTGAAAACTAGCCCGTAACAATACACAGCCGTTATTTTATTATTCCTTAAAAATAATGGCGAAATTATATTTTCGGTGAGGGAAGGATAGGAAAATCAAGAGTCAGAAATAATGAATTTGACACACTAGAACGTTATTATTTCGAGAGCTGAGTACGAAGGAACACTCTGAAAAGCGTGAGCTCTGAACCTCTAAATTATTGTAGGACCATTTGGTTAAATGTGTCTCGACTTTGTTTACTAGACACGTCCGCAAATCATGCAGAAAAAATTTGTCGAACTACACATAATCTAGTCAGCATTGCCCCGAGTGCGTGCCTAACGAAAAGGAGATGCGGCGTTCAAACTAGATAAAGATATTAATGTGAATATATAGCAAACAAAGAGGTGTAGCATATATCAGACTCAAGGATGTTATATGGAATAAAAGTGTCTACATTTCATGTTGTACTCCTAATAGCACATAAAGTAAAAAAAAAAAAAAAAAAAAAAAAAAATGCAAAACTCGTTGACACCATCCCAGTATGAAACAAAAATAAAGGCATAAACTAAAAAAAAAAACATCGTAAACAAAGGAACTCATCAGTTTCAATATCAAAACAACGGTCTTCTCAGATGCATTGACAAACGTCAATTACGTGTAGGATCTACACGATTATTGAGGCACACTTGTATCCGACGAGGCATGCAAAAATCAAGAACATTAACCATTTTCTTAGGTAAATTGTCCCATACCCAATTGCGATTGTTTTTAATGCCTGAATGGTCACTGGCGGTTGTGTATGGTTTGAAATCGCTCGTTTGAGGACATTCGCTATGCAGTTAATGTCAGCTAAATAAGCTGGCCAGTTCATTCTTGGGATCCCAGAGGGAATTTGCTAAACTTTTTGTGAAAAATGTATATGTAGATTCCCGAGAATTTCGCGAATTCAAGCCATACTAGGAGAGACTTTAAACTGTTGTACGTCCTTGTTTCAATTGTGATTCGGTCTCTAGTTTGCTGACAAGCCGTGCAGAAAGAAACCGCGTGAACAACATTACGTGCAGCAATGCACATGTAAAGTGTTTATCATGAAGAAACCTGCAAATGAACAAATTATATAGTCTGGGGCGCTTACAAAATTATCAAGTCTAACATAGCCGTGAAATCAACCTGCAAAATGTTTGGGTTTCTAGTAATGAAATACCTAACACCCAATTGTCTGGCACTAACTTCGTTGTGGAAAAAAAGAACGCGACTATATTATCAGAACTTAATAATGGTAGGCAGTCGGGACTAATGAAGAATTATATTCTACTAACACCGTACCAAAATTATAAAACTAACTTGACCACTATTATAATTATATTTAAAACTAAACGGTCTTAGTGGAAGTTATAATGGCTACAAAGTTTTGAATCCTGATTTGTTATTTATATAAAATGCTTAGGATATTCGCTTACAGAAAATACTGTTTGACACTGTTTCTAAAAGCATTTCAACACTATCTTCAAACAATATCATCTGTGTTCACAGTTCACAATCATTTAAGAATATTTTTAAAATATTAATTAATCTCCTTTCGGAAGAAAATTTATTTAAACTATTTTTTTGCAAGCTTCAAAACAAAATTTATTTTTAGTAAAATAATTTTACAGATACATTTTTTATATAACCACAGTGTACTTCTTTTGTGTTCAAAAAGACGCCAGACACGAAATATGAGAAGAAAGCTAAAACTATTAAGTCTGGAGTGAAGAGGTTTGGGCGGCCCTTAACATCGGGGTCTTGAGAGACAATGAGGGGAAAGCGAGGTGAGTATGGAGCAGCGCTGGAATGCAATAGCGCGGAAAACGGGAGATCTCCGAGAAAACCCGCCGACCAGTGGCATCGTCCGGCACGATTCCCACGTGCGAAAATCCTGGAACAATCCCGCCAGGAATCGAAACCTATTCGAATTGGTGGGTGGTGGGAGACGAGTGCTCTAATCACTAGGCCTCCGCGGCTCCTGTTAAGTCTGGGTAGGCGTTACAAAACCAAGTTATGAATCCTACCTAATGTTGGTAGGTTCGACCATTTTGCGTTCTCGACCACCAAAGAGACTACTCTATTAAAAAAAAAAAACGCGAGAAAAACTGCATGTGCATTTGGAAGGGAGGGTCTGTAGAGGGGCAAATATTGATCTCTTTTAAACGCAGCGCGTAAAACAAGCCAATAGCCCTCCGCGTGAAAAATAACGGGAGGTGACAAAATGTGATTAAAATTGATGCGCACCGGAGCGAGCAGCTGAAGCCCGAAATTAAATGGCAATTTCCTCCTCAAACAATGTGGGACGATTTCGAGCGAAGCTGCGTGAAGGAACTGGGACGTAGTTGGCGACCATGGCAGCCCTGTCGCCTAGTCTGATGTCCCTCTCGCAGTTTAATGAACACCTTGTAAAGGCTGCTCACGGTTAAGTAACCGCTTTTGAAATCAACCTTTGAAAAAAAAAAAAAAACCTCCGCTGCTCATAACTACGTGCATTCCGCAGTGGACACTGGCGTGCAGACTGGTTAAGTTGGCAGCGAAATGATGAAAAAAGTTATATGACTAAACGTTGTATGGCAAGTGTAATGCTTAAATTTATGGCTACCGAAGTCAGTACTCTTTGTTTTACGCACACACGAGCAGTAATTTGTACATAATTAAAAACGTTTCATACCAAAAATTAATTATTTTATAATTGTACCAAACATTGCTCAACTTCTACGCATTGAATGTGATGACATTTTGCTCGAACAAATAATTTTTACACTTTATATTTTTTGAATAATTTTATGCAAATTCCAATTTTTTTACTGTTTTGCTACAGCCATAACAATACATACTAAATTGTAAAAATGAAAAAATTTCCAATGTAAACTAATGCCGTGGGCTACCGCTTGACGTATGCAATCACCATATAACAATTCATACATACAAAAAATTAAAAAATATGCAAAAGTGTGTTTACATTTAACATTTTTTCACATATATGGACTGTTATTTGGTGATTACATAAGTGTGACGTGATAGCCCACGGCATTAGTTTACTTTGTAAATTTTTTCATTTGTACATTTTAGTATTTGTTTTTATGGCTGCAGAAAAACAGGACAATTTTCGAATTGACATCAAATTATATATATAAAAAAAAGTAAATTCGAGGAAAATGGCATTAAATACAATGCGTACAAGTTGAAAAATATTTTGTACAAATATAAAATGATTAATATTTTGGTATCCAACACCCATACACATTTATGTTCTAAAAAATCACATGGTTTCAATTGGATGGCGCATGAATAATGTGAGACTGCCCAAAGTTGGCATACAGCGAAAGGATACAAATTGAAAAAAAATGTATATTCTATGCAGGACATTCAAAAGTGCTGAATTAAATTTCCGAAAAATTCCTCCACTTGACTGCCTACATCTTTTTCCACGTTATATGAATGTGAATTAAGAAAATTATTTCTGTCCCCTAAAACTCGGTCTAACACGACGTATTTATATTTTCAAATGCCAGAATAGACCCAACCATTGCTCCATATTTGAGTCAATGTTGGAAAAATCTCAATGGTTTTACATTAGAATGACACTCGAACCTAGGTTGGGCCAACATCATGTTAATTATTCAGATGCGTATTCGTTTACGTCAATTTTTACAAATAGTTTACAACAATAATTTGACAAGTCCTCTATTGCGTACGCAAAACCCACCAGTGACGGACACATTCTGCCAACGTTATATAGTGGCCCAGTAGTAAAAGGTTTACATAATTTAGTCGTTAAAATAGATACATTTTGATATCTTACGATAGTATGGTCAACCTATCGTTAGAATCTACGTTAACAATATTGTTTGCGAGGTGTTGGAAATGTACTTGGGCATATAAATAAATTGCTATCAACCCTTCATATAAATATAAGTGTATTGCTCAAATAGATTTCCGTTACATGGCAAACTATAAATATAAATATATATATTATATCAAGGGTTGATAGTAATATATATATATTTATATGCCCAAGCAGATTTACAACACCTNTATATATATATATGAAGGGTTGATAGCAAAAACCGCGAGAGTAGAGAAAGTTGATTTGTTAGGAAACACAAAATAATGTCTCACGTATGTATGTTACAAAGTAAAAAACCTAAGTCTCTTTCTAGGGGTAGCTGTTGTACACTGAAGAACCAAAAAAACTGGTACACCTGCCGAATATCGTGTGGGTCCCCGCGAGCACGCAGAAGTCCCGCAAGAAGACGTGGCATGGACTCGACTAATGTATGAAGGTATTCTGGAGGCATTTCACACCATGAATCCTGCAGGGCAGTCCACAAATCCTTAAGAGTGTGAGGCGGTGGAGATCTCTTCTAAACAGCACGTTGCAAGGCATCCCATATATGCTCAAAAATGTTCATGTCTGGTGATTTAGATGGCCATTGGAAGTGTCTAAGGTCAGAAGAGTGTTCCTGGAGCCACTCGGTATCAACTCTCGACGTGTGGGGTGTCGCAAGGTCCTGCTGGAATTGTCCACGTCCGTCGGAATGCACAATGGGAATGAATGGGTGCGGGCGATCGGACAGGATGCTTATGTATCTGTCACCTGTCACAGTCGTATCTACACGTATCAGGGGTCCCATTTCACGCCAACTTCACATGCCCCATACCCTGACAGAGCCTCCACCAGCTTGAACAGTCCCCTGTTGACATGCAGATTCCATGGATTCATGAGGATGTCTCCATAACCGTACATGTCTATCCGCCCGATACAATTAGAACCGAGACTCATCAGACCAGGCAACGTGTTTCCAGTCATCAATAGTCCAACGGCGGTGTTGGTGGGCCCAGGCGAGGCGTAAAGGTTTGTGTCGTGCAGTCAACAACGGTACACGAGTGGGCCTTCACCTCCGAAAGCCCATATCAATGATGGTCCGTTGAATAGTTAGCACGCTGGCATTTTTTAATGCTCCAGCATTGAAATCTGCGCCAATTTGAGAAAGGGTTGCACACCTGTCACATTTAATGATTTTCGTCGGTCGTCGTTTGTCCCGTTCGTTCACGATATTTTTCCGACAGCAATGATGTCGAAGATTTGATGTTTTGCCGGATTCCCGATATTCACGGCACACTCGTGAAATGGTCGTACTCGAAAATCCAAATTTTATCGCTACCTTGGAGATGCTATGTCGCATCTCTCGTGCGCCGACTATAAGACCACGTTAAAACTCACTTAAACCTTGATAACCTGCCATTGTAGCAGCAGTAACCGATCTGGCAACTTTGCCAGACGCTTGTTGTATTACATGGGCGCTGCCAACCGCATCGCGTTACTCTGATTGGTTCCATGCCTCTGTTATTTGCATACGCACGCCTATACCAGCTTTTTTGGCTCTCCAGTGTATATACCAAAACGCTGAGAAACAATTTTCGCAGTAAACATCTCAATAGTTTGTGGGACAAAAAATAATTTCATTCGGCCAGATCCGGTTTTTGCAGAAAATATAATTCATCACAATAATGATTTACAAGGAAATAGTGAACAAACCTTATTATTCATGTATTCAATTCTTGAAAAAAAAAAAATCTATTTCGAAGTAAATAGTGTTTGGCTGCATGTATGTTGCAATGTTTGTTTGACTTACTGCAGTAGAAGATGTTGTCTTCAGACCTCTATAATAACACAACTCTGTCAAAACAGCTTACGTCACCTAAAGAAACATTCCATTGTCAAGCATAAACAGTGTTCATTCAATGTTCAATGAAATTTTGATCATCATACCCACTGCTGTTGTCATCAATGCCCAACTCTACATTCTCTTCGTTACGGGGTCATGTTACTTGATATCGTGGATATCTGGAAAAGATGTCTGCATAGATTATCGGTTAGCAGGATCACGCAATTATATCAAAATATTCCATAAGCCTTTTTCTTAGGTGGGCTGGATTCCTGGGTTCTCGTGGTAAAGTGCATTAAGTTCCAATGTGTTTGTAATTGGCGTATTTGTGTAAATAATATGAGTTTGCCAATATCCAGAGTAAGTGTTTTCATTTTCACTTTACAGTCATCCTCTGCTGCTTGTATCATTCTCACTTCATTTGATTTGAGAAGTGGTCTAGGCATCTTTAGAAATAACCTTTCAGTATCTGTTTTACGTCCTTCATATGCTCACAATCCATAACACGTAGAGCAAATGGAGTAGGATGCTTGTGAGCACTGATAATGACATCATCCCACACCTCAGGAACACCTGCAGCTATTATGGTGTTCTTTTTAATGGTTATGAAGGTTAACTCCTAGCAATTAGGAAGGTAGCTATGACCCTTTATCGGAAACAAATGTGTGACTTTCTTGAAAAGTTTGAGGACATGGACCAAACAGTGTATGAAGTGCTCCATTGTTCTATTTTTAATCTGACCAGGACATCTGTCACTGATCAGAATTAGTTCATCAGGCCTAGTTTCATGTGGGATGTTTGATGATGTAGTGCAAAAGCATGGAAGTAACCTCGTTGGGTCCTTTTCTCCTCTCATGTTCACAATGACGGCAAATTCCAACAGCCATCCCCTACATTGTGAATACCAAAAATATTGTACCACGGTTGTCGTGCATAAAATACAGCATTTGTTTGCATGTGTTGCAATGGTAAGTTCTGCATGTTATCTAACGAAATACAGAGTTTGTTCTCTTGTTTGGCCCTGATTATGTATTTCTTCTCCTGAGTTCGAACAGAATCTGCTTTTCTAAAATGAACTTCCTTTTCTACTTCTAACATATGTCTTTCCTCTTGTGTTTATGATGGTTTTAGTTTCTGCGCCATAGAATCACAAAACGACCATGTGTCCGTCCTTGCATAGTCAAATGTAATATTATAGATCTAAAATACTTACTAGTAAGATTTAAAAGGGACCTTCATTGGACATTGTTCAATAAACACTTTAGTTGGTGCATGGTAGCGATGTTAAAATCCTCAGGGAGGCATTTAGTGTGTGGATTATATCGCAAATAGTAATGAGATTTTATAGCTTGAAATTATTTTATATGATCTTCTAAAAGTAGGGTTATTTCTTCTGGGAGTTTGAATGGCCGGTTATTATGACAGTCATGCTTGTCTTTTGGTCACTTACCGGTCGTTACCAAACTTTGGTGGAGTCTATTAAGCCTGTGTTTTGTAATCCCGTGAATGCTGATATGAAAGCCTTCTGACAGACTGCAAACTCCTTACCTGCAATTCGAAGTTTGTACGAATAAGCTGTACTGCATGGTCCCTTGTACATTCAGCTTATGGAGTCCTTGATCACCTTCGTTGTATCATATGCAGTGTGATCAGACCACACAAATGTGAATCCTGGCCATCCTCGCTTCCCATTACGTTAAAATCAACACGTATTCTCCCTCTATCTTGTTCTGGTATCTTATCGAAGCAGTAAAATCGGGAGCACATGTAACAATAAGATATAGTACTTAATGACAAAACACCATTAGCTCTTAAGGCATGGACATAAATATACCCCTTTTTATTGACAAATATATTTTCTAGTATGTAACAAAGAACTTCGAACAGCTCGAACATAATCATTTATGTTATGTTTACTTAGATAGATCAACAAACTGTAAGAATCTCACTGTTCCTCATTACTCTTTTGTCAGATTATTCGTAGGTTATATATTTATGACATTATAAGAAACAATAACAATTATAATAAATATGTTAACATACCTGCAATCAGCACCAGTAACACGTCTTGGAATCAGTTTCCCAACATAGTGTATGTTTTTCATCTTTACGTTTGGCATTTCTTATTGTCTTCTTTCTTTTCTCTATGTTTCCTTTTCTTTGGCTATTCCACATTAGCATTTTTTTTCATTTTCGCATAGATTAATTTTGAAGCACAGTACTAACATACATCTACAACAAGTCCGCCACACATCTGCCACTGCAAACAGACGAAGCAGACGACTCCATTAAAGCCACCTGTGTCTATTTTCAAGCAAAAATCGTGCTAATGTTTTACATTCTCGGTTTTTGCTACAAAGTCGTTGGACTAATCCGGTTCTTGCAGAAATGCTATATTTTCAAAAAAGAAATTTATGCGACAATATCGGATTTTGTGGAATGATTTTTGTGTCAGTGGATGCTGCTTGACGAGGAAGCCGACGTAATATATTTTTTTTTTCGAATGTGACACTTCACACACACACTCACACACACACTCACACACACACCCACACACACACACATATATATACACATACACACACGCACACAACCACATCCTTTAAAAATTAACGATATAAGACTTTAAACAAATCATAAACAACATATTCCTATATAAATCATGTTGCATTGAGGGTTGAAATATAATATATGGCTTCAAGTTCAATTTGCAGCGGTATTCCAACACAAGAGATCTCTAGCAATGCCATCCAAAGGTCAAATGTTTTCCTTTATCTTTCCAATAAGAAAACTTTTTATAAGTGTACCAAACACTGATGTGAGGAATATTATTTAAATTAAATATATGTATGGTTTAATATTTACTCTTGAATAATATAGTATCACATTTGCTCTCACACGTCGTCTTTATGCAGCTGTCCTGATCATTTGATGTTTTATTATGCTCTTTACTATAATTTGCCTAAAGCATATTTACAGTAAAAAAAATTTATCGTAGAATACAAAAAAAAAAAAAAAATAAAAAGCGCACACAAACTTGAACCGCGTATTCGTATTTTCAACTTTGAATCAACCAAATGCAGCACCGAATATTAGTCAGTTTAGACTGCACTTGACAATGTGCCAACATGTCTCCACCCTTTTTAAGCAAAAAAATAAAAATACATTTTTTTTTTTTCAAAGAAGGGTTTACTTCTTGGTATCTTCAAAATCATGAGAACTCTGCCACTCTAAGGTTTAACAGAGCACATATTAAGGTATATAGGCATTAGTAATTATTTTCAGAATATAGCTTGCTTGGATTTTCCCCATTTCACCAATATCGCAAGACGAGGCAGACAGATGCATTCACTTCCACCAACTAGTGAGTTTACCTAGTACTTTTACTTGCGGTGGAAGGATAAGAGCATAAGGTAATTATTTAATATATATAGAGTGATCCAAATAACATGGGCATCCTCAAAATTTCCGCAGCGGTTGCGAATCACGAAAGGCGGTTTCGCAAAATAATGATAGTACGTACGGGAGCGACTAATTTGCCGCATAGTGACTATTCGTAACTCGCGCATGAACATAGAAATTAAACCACATATTATTTGCTAACCGGAAACATACAATAATTTCAACGCTTCGTGAAAGTACGTGCAAAGAGGAATTCAGTTCCATTTTCAATAGAAAGTATGGTAGAAACGCCAAGAAATAATGTGCAAATATGGTAAAGTTAGGTGGGTCGGTAGCATGGTGTGGTGGACCTGTACTCACAGCTATCATTTAGCGACAACAGCAGTAATTTGGTGATCGGCAACCATTGTGGAAATTTTGAAAGTGTTGTTAGGTGGACCAACCTGTATGTAATTTTGTAATTAATTGTGTAATTGTGTAATGATGTAACTGTGTATTCCGGTGGCCTTGCATTGGTGTCTCGGCCCTGCCATGCTGATGTCGGTTCGACATGGTTTCCCGGAATCACTCCAGGCGAATGCTGGGATGGTTCCGTACTACAGACCATGGCCAATTCCTTCCCTGTTCTTCCTTCTCTGAGCAAGTTGCTCCGTCTCTAACGACCTCGCAGTCGACGAGACGTCAAGAAGTGTGGAAGTAGTGAAACGTACACCCAGTACACTCTTGTAGAAAATATTTCAACCCTGGTTGAAATATATGATGAAAAAGAGTGGGTCGGTTGTAAAGCTTTCTTCAGCACGAGGAAAATTTAAGCCTAGGGGGTCCCTACGCGACTGAGGGTGAACTTTCGGGGAGGTGATGGCTGCCATGGGAACATTAGAGATCCCATTTTCCTCATAATCGCCTTAACAGCTAAGCGCGTTAGCTGTCGGTGCGCAATCAACTCCGGGGAAGGGTCGACGTATATTCTCCTTTCCCTCCTGCGCGAGTAACAGCGTCTCCAGTGCACACATTGGTGTAGCCCGGTAGTGCCCGGAGTCTCGGGGAAAATATCCCATAGCATCCCGCTGAGGTTGCTGCATCGAATGAGAGAATCACCTTCTCGTCCAAAGGGTCGTGGGAGGTCGTAATCGGAAATACCTCGCGGGGAAGCAGAGCCAGAGCAATTTCTTTGCGAGCTACTCGTGTTGTGACTTAAGCGCTGTCAAACGGTCAAATTTTCGCCTTCAACTATATTTGACAATAAAATTTGAAGACAAAATACGGACATCAAATTTTTCCTTCCAACAAATTTTATCAAATAATCTTGAATGTGTTTGAAAATGTGCCACACTGTCAAATAATTTTCCTGGGAGAATCTAATTAGAATTATTATTTAATAATTATTTTCATAGTGAGATATTGTTTTTGTTTTTCCAACCAGTCCATTACAAGAAGAAATGTAACGACTGATGTAATTTATTTTCTCTTCTTTACTTAATACAAACGTTATTTTTCAGAGATATTTCCTGCATAATGAAATTTAATGCCTCTGAGTTCGTAATATTATGTGCAATTTTCACTTAAAATAGCTTCTACATAAATTATTTATCTCCTAACCTACTTTGTTTCTAGCAATTGTTGGTTATTTTTAAGTTACTTGACGTTATTTTTTGTCGTTCACGATTCTGATTGGCTGAGACCGCCGAACATCAAATAAATTTTTGAACAGGTCCAATATTCAAACGTGTGATGGTAACTGAAGCCATCCAACTATCTCAGACAAATATGACGGCGTTTATGACGTTTAAATGACGCCATTACTGTATAACTTTATTTAGCCAAACCTATTGGAATCAGTTTGACGGAAAAATCTGACAGTGTGACATGGGCTTTAGCACTTTCAGCCATAGGTTTATCTGTCGTTAAGGCATTACAACGTTCCAATTTTGTGTTCTCAACTATACTTGTATCGGTATTAGAACCCTCCGATATTTAAGAACTAATGAAGAGCGTACAGTTTGCCAGACATTATTGGCAAATAATAACGATAAATTAGGCTCTTCCTTTATCAAATGTTTTTTTTTCTATTGAGGATAGTTCGAATCATAAATCACCCTGTGAGCAATTTTAAACTCTATAGCAGGGTTTCCCTAACTGTGCGTCGCGACGCCCTGGGGCGTCGTGGCATTATCCCAGGGGCGTCGCGAAGCGACCCACACAGATTGGCTGTCTGTGACGACGCGACCGAGTCGTGTGAGCGCCGCGCGCATTCTGACTGACTGTCGCGGGCCGCCGGCGCCGTCGACCTCCCCCCGCGCGTACTCCATTCCCCCGCGTTAGCATCTTGTTCAGCCAAGCTTTTGTTTTGTTTAATTACGCACGCGGAGTTTTGATACTGATTATGGATCATTTTATTCAAAGAAATACAAAATGAAGTGAAGACTCAGGCGACAGCAGTAAAGAAACTTTAGAAAAACGGAAGAAGTATAGAAAATATGAGGACCAATATTTGGATTTCGGATTTACCTGCATTAGCAAAGGAAATGTGGAACTTCCTCAATGTCAACACATTGAGTCATAAGGTGTTGGCTGCTCAAAGTATGCTTCCTTATACACTAAAACGTCATTTGGAAACAACTCACAGTCAGCTACAAGGTAAGCCGCGAGACTTTTTTGTTAGAAAATTGCGAGAACTGAAACATCAGTCCACGGCTTTGCTTTCAAGAGGATCAGTACTTACCAAAGTACTGCTCGCCTCCTACAAGGTAGCTCCTCGTGTTGCCAAATGTAAGAAACCACACACGATTGCTGAGGAACTGATTTTACCTGCAGCGGTGGATATGGTATCAGTGATGATTGGAGAATCGGCGGCTAAAGAAATAAAAAATGTACCTCTTTCAAACAATACGATTAGTCGCCGTATTCATGACATGGCAGAAGATATTAATGAGCAAATTGTGGTAAAACTTTCAGGTTTATTTGCCATTCAACTGGACGAGGCGACCGATAGTAATGACGACGCTCAATTGATATGTTACGTGCGGTACATACACGAAAGAAACGTGTGAGGATTTGTTATTTTGTAAAACAATTTGTGATAGTGGTAAGGCTACTGATTTATTTAAGATCTTAGATTCATATATGATCGAAAATAACATTAAATGGGAGAACTGTGTTGGTGTGTGTACGGATGGCGCTCGAGCGATGTCTGGACAGTATGGAGGTCTACAAGCTCTCATCAAAACCAAGGCTCCAAATGTAAAAAGGACACACTCTGTCACACATAGAGAGGCCTTGGCTGCAAAGAACATAACACTTGAATTACATTTTGTGATGGACAAAATTATCAAAGTGGTGAACTACATTAAAACACGACCTGTGAAAGCAAGATTTTTCCATAAGCTTTGTGAAGAATTGGGTGCCGAGCATACCTCTTTAATTTATTATTGCAACTCTCGTTGGTTGTCCAAAGGCAATGTACTAGCACGTGTACACGAATTACGAAATGAGTTTTATACTTATCTACATACAGAATCACACAATGATGCGCAGAAGTTTATTAACACAGAGTTTATAATAAAATTGGCATATCTCTGCGACGTATTAAAAAAATTTAATGATCTTAATAAGTCCTTGCAGGGAAACGAAACTCACATACTGCAACTGGCAGATAAAATTACTGGGTTTCAGATGAAGTTGCTGTTATAGAAAAGAAAATTAGAAGAAGATCAAATAAATACAGATTGTTTCCCTGCTTTACAAGACATTCTACAAGAAAAATCGATTCAAATTCTCGATCCCTCTTTAAAATTAGTATTTACACAACTCTTGTCATTATTAAGCTAACATTTTGCAAAATATTTCCCCAAAAATCTGGAGCAGTATGGCTGGGTTAGAAACCCTTTCTAGTCAACCTCACCATCAACACTTTCGACAGAGGAAGAAGAACAATTAATAGAATTGTCCTGTGACTCCAGCCTTAAGCTCCAATTCGACAAAGACAAACTGCTTGAATTTTGGAGCTCAGTTTCTCATGAATATCGTGCCATCAGTACTGCAGCGTTGAGGGTTATATTACCATTTGCGACATTATACTTGTGCGAAACAGACTTTTCTGCAGTTGCAGTAATAAAAAACAAGTACAGGTCGCAAATAAATGTAGAGAAAGAGATGAGAGTGACAATTTCCAAACTTGAGCCCCGTTTTGAGAAGCTTTGCTCAGAAAAGCAAGCACATCCTTCTCATTAATAGCTAGCCAACAAAGTAAAATAAAAATCAGCTTTTATTTATCTGTAAGGTGTTATGGTTTTGTTCTTAGTTTATAATAAAAAATATAAATGTAATTTGGAGTTTTTTTTTATAACACACCGGCAGGCTTCCTTTTGGTCGGTGGGGGAGGGGGGTTGCAAAGAAATGGCAAACTCCCAAGGGCGTCACAGTAAAAATAAGTTTGGGAAACCCTGCTCTAGAATGAACAGAGCTTAACTAAAAATATTAAAATCTTAATATAATTTTTTTTCCAGGTAATTCTGAACCAATGTGAAAACTGTCCCATGCATATATGCCAAATGCCCCGTTTATCTTTATTTTACCTACTGTTATTGTCTGATTCATTTTCATGCATAGTGATTTTTCGAATCTTTTTTATATACTCTTCTGCGTTAATTACTTTTCGGAGCGTTTTACGCGCCATTTCTTGTTCAGAGCTCTCTTATCCTGGATACTTTAATTATCTCACTTTATTTTTCTTAAAAGCGTCCTTAAAAAATTGAAAAAAAANGAGCTCTCTTATCCTGGATACTTTAATTATCTCACTTTATTTTTCTTAAAAGCGTCCTTAAAAAATTGAAAAAAAAATCTGTTAGGATGATGATAAATTCTTCTATTCATATAATTTATAGTATACGGAAATTTACAATTGTTATNAAAAAAAATCTGTTAGGATGATGATAAATTCTTCTATTCATATAATTTATAGTATACGGAAATTTACAATTGTTATTTTGACTTTTGAACTAGAAAGAATTTTCATGAATGTGGGAACTATACTCAAAACAAAAATCCCCCTGATTCCTTGTCGAGTCGAGCGTGTTTCACCGTGCCTGAAGCATGCCATTTATATAATTAATTACTGCAATTAATGGCGGAAGTAGTGTATAAAGCCGGTCACGAGCGCAGGGTCCATCATGAAGAAATATAGTTTTTTTTAATATTTACTCACAGGACCCTGTGCATAGTACGGTCAGGAGGGAGGAGCGGATTAACGACCTCGGAAGCCAACAACCACAGACCACACATTGGATAACCTTAGAATTAAAAAAAAAGAAAAAATCTGTGTAAAATATTGACATTCCGAAATAGGTGTTTTTTTAATAACATTTTATAATATTGGTTTTATAAATATTTGACTTATTCTTGTCTCCTTGTCATCTCCAGTAGATTTAATATCACACTCTCAATTATCATCTGGACTGACCATCAGAGAGAGTGCTATGTGCGTCGTCTGCTCTTCTTCGTTCCCGAAATAGTCGCCAGACTGCGCTGGTTCTCTCTGAGCCTAGCCGCCTGCGTGAAATCTTTTGTTTGTTCGCGACGCTGGACATCAGAGTGTAGCACTATTTCTCGTGTCCAGCGCCCGCGGCCAAAGTGCATCAGTGTTGCTTGTTTGCGATCTTGGGTGCTATAGTGCACTGATATGATAGTTTCCTGCTTAAACAGAGAGCTATACTTCAAATGGTGCAATGTGTGGCCTGTGGTATCATCTACTTGAAGTTGACACGTAAGTGTCGGAGGTTTCCGTATATAGGTGGGTAGTTGAAACCAGAAAGCGTACACGCATTATAGATTGTTTCCGCAGGCCGACGTCTTTATTTATTTAAGTACTCATCGAACATCTGTTGTTTCCATAAAATTTCGAAAATTCATGTTTATTAACAATTTACCTTCTTGTAAAACGTAGTTTATATAGACTATTTGCTATAAACGCCTTGTTAAAGAAGCAAATTCTATACTTTTTTTAAAGTCCTTAAATTGATTCTTGAAAACTCTTTTTTTCAATAAACAATGAAATGGCACCTAAAAGTAGGATGGTATCATTCAAATTCTCCCAATCACCCTTGTGTCGACTGCAGCCGATCAGTCATACATACAGGCATTGAGACTTCACCCACAACCAATCAACGTCAAGTATAAATATGAGGCATTAAACACTGAACAGCAAATTATATCTCAGACAGACTTCGGACTTAATACAGACTCCAGCAGGCTTCAAGCAGATGTCATTCGTCATTAAACAGATCTAAATGTACCTCAAAAGGAAACTTAATAACTGTCCGTAAGCGGCAATAAAGGACCTTAATGGACCTCATAAAGGCCTCAATCAACCCTATACGTTCATTAATCATTACGCAGTCAATCTTTCTCGCGCCCACAGATACACACAGACACAAATACTCTCACAGACAGGAAGGCTAAACTCATTAGTATAACTTTCCTTCCAAAGTAAACTTAAAATGAAATAAGGTATAACATTTTTCCGGTTGATTATACGAATACTGTATTTTACTGAATTATGACCGATTTTGAGTGTAGTGATCGTGATCTGAACATGATCATGGTTATCATGTGTTATCAGGTTTGGGATTATATATGCTGATCATTTGAAAATTTTAGTTTACTGAATCATGGCCTGCTTTGGGCGTAGCAAACGCTCAGACAAAGCATAGCTTATTGTGATCAGAGAGTAAAAAGGCACACAGTCTATTATGTGGGTATTCTATCATTTAATGCAGATAAATGGATCAGAGAACAGCAGAAGTTAGCAAGAAATGGCAACACCACAGGTTATCTCGCAGAAACGTTTAAAATGTCCGCTATTTGTATCTTAGTGTATTTAAGTATTTGGGCTCAACAACGACGGAAAATTTAAAATTGATATATACTGTAATTAGTGCGATAAGTACCAACAGTGCGTGCAGTACAAGTGCATTACTACAACATAGTGATAATTGAGGTTAGGTTATCACAATAAAGTGTTGTTAATTGCCGCAAGTTGCGCTGCCATAAACGTGAAACACGCAGATCGATACATCGCAGATTGATGCATGTACATTCGTGTACTGAAAATGTAAAGTTATATAAATGCAGAATATTTGTTTTTATTAAAAATTGCGTCGTAATAGTTGTTAGTGACCTCCGTACAAAATGTTATTGCGAAATCTGTTAGGTTGTTAAGAAGTCACTAAGGAAGGACATACAACCCAGACAGACATTCACATGATTGCATAAGTCTATATTTCCAGGGAAAGTAGGCTAGTAAGCTAAGTTGAACGTCACACACCAGTATTGTATTGCGAATTCTTTGCAGACCACGAATCGNGGAAAGTAGGCTAGTAAGCTAAGTTGAACGTCACACACCAGTATTGTATTGCGAATTCTTTGCAGACCACGAATCGGACACCCAAGACGTCTGCGGTAGGGTAATTTTCAGTGTATGGCTGCGAATGCCGAAGGCTGTCACCAGTCGTAAGTGGTGTCCCAACCTCAATAAAACATGCTTACACGTTAGCTAATCTTGCTTTTTCATTGGTGTTGTTCATTGCATTTCACTACTACAGAGTGATGTTCTCGAAGCGTTAGTAGCTGCACATAACCGGTGTCAACTTCATGTTTTGTAGTTTCTAGAATTTTGTGGATATTTAATTTGCTTTGTTATTTTAACTAAGTTTTGACTTCCGAATGTCGCAGGCACCAGACCACGCTACTAGAATTTCCCAAATCTTTCAACNATATTTTAACTAAGTTTTGACTTCCGAATGTCGCAGGCACCAGACCACGCTACTAGAATTTCCCAAATCTTTCAACTGGCCATTTGCTGCTTGACGAATTAAGATGAGAGTCCTTTTCTACACGACGTCGAATGACGCTGTCTTTAAATTGCAGTTTACGGCGAGTAAAAATTAGTTTATTGCGCTCCACCCCAGAGCATTCTTCTATATATCCACGTAATCTTTGAGTGTGGCAGCAAGAACTATAGCAAGAGAAAGAATGGTTCTACACGTGAGTGCAAATTTTGTTTTTGTATCCTGCACTTCAATAACTTGTGAACTGTTGCAAATTTTGTGTAAGTCGCCGATGAGATAGCTAATTTATTTGTGGCGTCTACCATAAATAAATTGGCGCGCATACCTTATTTTACTTAAAAAGTTAATAAAAACAAACTCATGAAACGTTTATTATGACAGTGCCATTTGGTGAGTGGGAAAACGACTAACCGCCTACGTTTTCCAAGCCGCTCATGCACAAGTATTTAGATGAGACGCAGGCTGAACAACCAATCTGGTGCAAGTACTCAGTATGTATAGTATTGTTAGGCGTGGCTGAGGGCCAAAACTTACTTGTTGACCAAGACCCTTACGAAATAACTAAATCTTTATTAAAGTTAATTATTATGCAAAATATTTTGGCGTTACTGATTACGTTTTACCTTCATAACAGCCCTGATCGTAGTGGTCCTTGGTTGAACAGTCGTTTTCTTCTTGCTGTCTTTGTCCGTTACCTCCAAACATAGTTAGTTGTTAACACACACCCAGGTATTGTTCCACTATAGCTATGCTTGCTAAGGNTTAGTTGTTAACACACACCCAGGTATTGTTCCACTATAGCTATGCTTGCTAAGGCAGTTGATATTATCCTTGAAGTTCAATGGCAGTGAAAGAGTATTTTCTGCAATCAAACTTAAATGAATAGTGTCCTTTGTCAGGCTTTATTCAGTCCACACTCCGGGGATGCTAGCAGTCGTTATGAAAACGGTATAACCAAAAAATAAAAAAATTAAAATTAAAATATGAATATAAATTAATTACAACCGAAAAAGCTTAGTCAAAACAGGTCGGGAAAATATATTAATATTATTAATCAAGACACAAGTATTTCGATCAGATTTGTATGTCAAAATGTAAACAAACAATGGCGATCATAGCAAAAAACTGGGATTGCAGAGGACAACAATACAAATGGGCAATTATTATAAAAAATAAATATTAATATAGCAAAGAACATCAAAATAACAAACAAATTCAAGACAGTTAAAAATAATGCAAGCTTCAAGGTTACAAATACCCAGCAAAGACAACACAGTAGTTCAAAATATTTCGGGGACTTGAGTTATTCTCTTTGCAAAGAGGCAGACTCGTGGGATTTTGCTGTTTTCAGGGTTATTTATAAGTAGTAACTGAAATCACGAAAGTTGCGTATTGCATTTTGTGCGGGCATAAAATACACCTTCATTGGTTTCACTACGCCCTTTAATTATAAAGGTCAGCACATAAAATGTCCCTACAACTGCACGTTGCTAATTGATTGCCACTGTCCAGTAGTATTCCTTACTCATAGGAATGGTAGAATTTCGCCATTGCCTAATCTCCTTCTTAAACCAAAATACCAAAGAATATGCAGATGTTTTATAAAAATTAGTAGCAGATACCAAAACTTTTGGCTCCATTTTATTGTAGCATTTGCATTAAGCCACGAAAAGAAACACCAATGCGTCGATAGATTGGGTGGATATCCAACAAACCTCCTTCCAGCTACCAAAAAGAAAATGCAATGTTGAAGTATTGTGTGATCCATATTTCATTTCATTTCAAAAGGGTTTAATTCACGATAATTCCTCCTCCCCTTATTCCGAATCCTTCCAACCTAAACCATAAATGGAAACTGTTGCGCACTGTCTACTCTTCGCACCGCCGGAAGAACAAAGCGTATGGCATTGCAAATTACCACGAACCGTTTAAAAATTGGTGCCATTATTCGTGTCACTTGCGCGTGTCATTGAGAAGCAATGGGTCGGCAGAAAGGGCGGGGGAGAGGTTGTTTATTTGCAGCATGATGGAGGGGGAAGAGGCGTAGAATTTATTGCACAGCATTTTCAACCATTCGCGCAGTTGTTTCTGAAACAAGGTTGGAATTGGTGCGTTGCGGCTTTTTTAGACGGCGTAACTGAAATATATACGCGCGGGACCTGTGTTTAGTGATTTGCGAACAGAGAAACTATGGGAAGGGAGCTAAATGTGTGAGTGTATGTGCGTGTTAGGGGAGACATGGTACGTGGAAGGGGGTGGAAGTTTTTAAATTTAGACGGGACCTCCTCTTAGGTATTGGCAGATTTCGTGTTCTACAACTCTGGTCTCTGGCTCCGCACTCAACGCAGATTTCTCGGATACCCTGTCGTTAAAGTGTTGCTGAGAGGTCTTGAGAGCTGGCGAGGGTGAAATGTGGAGCAGCAGCAGAGTGCAAGCTGGAAGAAACGGGGATGCACCGAGAAACCCCGAGCCAACGAACGGAAACGTCTGCCACGTTTCCCACTTGCGAAAATCCGGGAATCGAACCCGGTTCGTCTTGGTGGAAGGGGAATACCTTGACTACACTAACACCACCTCCCCAATGTTGAAGTGGTTGATACTCTCACAAGGAGGACATCTAACATTTGTTTCACGGTTGTGTTAAAACTTTGCTAGTCGTATTTACTGGGGCCGTGGTGGCTGATCGGTTAGCCGGCACGCCTCCCTTTAAGGTGAAACGGGTGCAATCCCCGGCCGGGTTACTCCCAGGATTTTCTCATGTGGGAATCGTGCCGGTCGATGCCGATAGAAATGATAATTTTTTTCATGGCAACTTATTTACATTGATTTTATACATATATATTTTTAAATCGTAAACAAATTTTTTTTCGTTTCCAATCAACACTTTTAAAATTATTGAGTGTATTTGCTACTGCATTTTTACAACATAGAAACAACAGAATTTGTTCCCATATACATGTCAAGTTAACTGTACATAGTTTTAATGTATACCTGCAATGTATATATATATATATATATATATGTATATATATAGTGGTTATATTTCTCATGCCTCCCTATTGCTTTTCCTCAAACATGTACATACAAATGTGTTTCTGAACACATTGCGTCTCAAGCATGCTTACACTTTGTACGTGCAAAAATTTTTTTTCGCCTTTGTCACAATTTATTTTTTAGCACTCCACACCATAACCCCCCAGCTCCCCAACACAAACCTATCAATATATTTTTCACATCCACTGTTCTTCCCCATTCTCATAGGGCGAGTTTGTCATTACCTCGCATGGCAGGTTGCGACAAATCGTGGTCCACCTGACGAACGGAACCATGTCAACTTATTCGTCCGCGGTGGGTGTCTATGATTCTCTCCATCGCCTTTATCGCAAAAGCTAAAGACTGTCCCTCCCCCCTGCTTCATCGTATCTAGTAGTCCTTGCGCTTGCAGTTTTCTTTAATGACGATCGATGGTTTCATCCTCGTTCAACACTCCAACAGTTCGTTGGTGGGATACATACGGCCCCATGTTATACACTGCACAGGTGGGACCATCGCACCGGATTTTGTCCATAGAATAAACTTGCCTTCAGCGTTCATGATGCTCGGATCGTACGCAGGCACTAAGTTGTAGTAGATGCAGGCATGATTCACACCATCGTAGGCTTCTATGTTTTTAACTGCATCCTCGTACCGTGGGTCACCCAGCCAGGTTTCGACACGACGGAACCCTGGGATGGCGTTGGGATAAAACTTCACCATACCTGACTCGAAGGAGTTTGTGTGCATCACCTCGTGCATTGGAGATCGTGGAGGTGGTGTGATGGGAGTAGCTTTGGTAGGCATCAACCAACTGTTGCAAGTGCCGATAGTGGTAGCATGTCGCCGAGGTGACTAGGTGCCAGGTGGAGCTGGTGTTAGGTCGCAGACATGATGCGATCAGCTGCAAGAGGACGGCGGTGGTCTGGTCTACAGAGTCGTTCATGTTTTTCACTCTGTGGACTCTTCGATGATGGAAGCGGTTCTGTAGACAGTGGGGGTGATAGTCGGTGACGAATTTACTACTAAGGAGATGGCTGTGATGGGACGGCTGCTGCTGCAGGATATCGCGCCTTGCACCAAGCGCAGGAATGAGAAGTGACCAGAACAGACGCGGTGTAGCCCTCGAAGCACTCCCTGCACGGAAGACAGTCACGAATATCTTCGTTCTGCTGCAGGTAGGCCCGAAGTCTCTTGTACACATACGTAAATTCGTGGTGCGTGTATGTCAACAGGGTCTCTTTCTGTAGAAAGACCAGTTATTTCTCCGTATCGAGGTCCACGAGCGTAGCCTCCCATACGCGACTATAACATAAATTATTCTCTGTCCACTGGGACAGCAGGCAAACATCTTTTAAAACTCCAGGCGAAAAATAAACACTATACTCTAAGGCGAGCAGGTGACGACGACGGCAGCAACAAGCGGAAGACTGGGTCCCGTGGCCTTTTATACGCTGGTATATGCGCACAATTGTGGGGGAAGTGGAGGATGTTGCTAGGGAGAGGTGTTGTGAGGGACTAGGTAGTAAGCGACATGGGTGTACTCTGGTGGTGGATACTGAAAACATGAGTTACCAGTGCATTGCAGGGGGCACTGTCGATGAAGGGAGGTGATGGGAGGACGATGAGGTGGTTAGGGGGATCTGTAAGTAGTGGAGGGTGTCGCAAAAAAGCGATTGATTGGTCGAGCTATGATGAGTGATTGGTGGAGTCGGACAGCTATGCGATAAATTTACAGTGCATAAGGTTATGTAAAGGTAAATATTCTTGTCTGAAGCATTACCGACGTTTGTTCATCTTTGAGGAATCGGGGATCCGTGATATACGAACTGAGATTATTTTCTGTCAGATTTTCTGAATATCACAATGGATTCAAGACGTCATATATGCATCAAACTGTTTATTTCTTCAATGTTACGGCATTCCCAGTGAGACATTTTTCTATTAGTGCTAAACAGCAGATTTTATTTTCATTCGCGGTTTCGGGTGCTTGAATTTAAAAACATATGAGTTCATGCAAAGTTAAACTGCAGGCCTCATCGATGCCTCAGTGCCGGATCTGCAACAGAGAGTATTTCGGCCTCTGACGGCGAAGTGACAGACGGTGATTTCGATCATATGGCTCTACTGC
Source organism: Clitarchus hookeri (assembly GCA_002778355.1). NCBI lineage: Eukaryota > Metazoa > Arthropoda > Insecta > Phasmatodea > Phasmatidae > Clitarchus > Clitarchus hookeri. The sequence goes on along the minus strand of NQII01001147.1, from coordinate 428,919 downwards.
CAAAACATGCTCTAACCAGTATGAACGACGAACCTGGCACCTCATAACCCGAAGCAACATATTTTTCTACAAAGACATCTTCATCCCTGGTTCCTGCTCCTTCGGATGTGACGACAGCCGAACCATCTGGACACGTTAGTGTATCGCCTACAGAACTTTCACTAGTATATCAGTGTTGTTTCTGCTGAAAGAACTTTGCATGCACGATGGCATGAAGTTCACGAGTGCCCGAATGGTTGGTTTCGTATTTAACGAATTAGAACTTAAGGCGATATGTATAAGGATGCAGACACTAAGCAGTCGAACATAAATAATTTTGTAGTAATACATTTTAATAAATTTGAAAAAATCCAAAAATTTCTTTAACGTTTTAACTTTAAATATTTTCTTCCCTTCTTATAAACTGATAAAGATAAAAAAGGCTATGACGCAAATATTATTTTTATTTTAGCTATTCACTATGTCTATAAATTGTCGTAGGGTTTATACATACATACATTCCTGGAGCTAGAAATGATGCTTGCTAACTGAATTTCACGAGCCTGGCCGTAAGAAATCGCAAATTATAATCGCATATGACTATAAATATTCGCTTACTTACAACCTGACTTGCGAAAATGTGGGCATACTATAATTTAAGATACTTATTTATTTGAAGAAAAAAAACGAGCTCTATGATAACTAGCTTACCTTTAATTGTACTTAAAATGCATACAGTCAAACATTTACTATACATTTTTATAAACAAAATATCCTATTCTGAATAGTTCTTGAAGTTATCGTGTTTGAGTACATGCACTAAACCAATAATACAACGATTATATAAGATAATTAAAACATATAGGTATGCAGAATACACAAAAACAAAATTAAATATTGGTATGAGGAAATGTGCTATGAGCGATTTTTATGTGGAGACGGTTTGGGAAGGGGGAGAGGAGATAGGGGCACCATGGAAGGTTGT
>NQII01001147.1:415720-427940 GCA_002778355.1 Clitarchus hookeri | reverse complement strand
GGTAGGGGCGAGGGAAGCGGCAGGCGGTGGGAGGGGTTTAGAGAGGGGGGTGGGTAAGGCGAGGAAGGTTTGGGAATGGTTAGTTGGTTGTTGTAGTGGTTGGGGGTTGGGGGACGATGGTGGTGGGTTGTGAGGGGATGGGTGTGTTGGTGTGTGGTGTGGGGATGAGTGATGGTGTTTTGTGAGGAGATGTTTGGTGGTGGTGCTAATTTTTACAAATTTTTTATTTTATATTTTGGGTTATAGGTTTTTTGAGGGAGGGAGGGAGAACAGTACGTTATCCGATGCAATGGATACAAAAGTGGTGAAACGATAAATTTAAGAAATGTTTATTAAATAATTATTTTATAAAATTAATGAAAAAAGTAGAAAAATGGAATTATGATATGCAGCGACACACTAAACTAATATAATTATTAAAATTCCAAGATGGTGGCCGTACAATTTGCGTCTTTTACAATTTTTTATAAAATAATTGTTTATTTAAATAAAATTAGAATAATTTTTTGTTAATTTAGTTTCAAGGGTTGTTGTGTGGACGAACATCAACATGGCATCAAGGCCTGGCTGTGTCGCATCCCAATATGGCGGACGGCACCAACTAACATGGCTGCCAGTCGCTCCTACCAAGATGGCGGACGGCTTTTGGCTTCTGACTCTGAATCCTGACCCAAAACCGACAGCACTACTCCAAGGGCTACTTCAAGCGACTATAAAATTGTACAAGAGAATGTTTTTGCAATTTTAAAATATTGCAGAAAATAAGTAAATTCTTGCATATTTTGTATTTTTGGCTGCCTCTAAATTTTTAGAAAATACTTAGTACTAAACATACTTTTAAATGAATTCAAACTAAATCTTTCAGAAGCCCCTTTTAAATTTCCTGCAAATAGTTTGGATTATTTTATTTGTACACTACAAAAACAGTAAAATCTTGACTTTTACTTGTCACTTTGTAAAAACCCTGAAGTCTATATATATATTATCTGACGATAAGGTAGCCACACATAATGTCTACAAGTTGAACAATATATGGTTCAAATGTAAAATAACAGAATTTTCCGTGGCCAACGCCCGTAAGCATTTAAATTTTTTAGTAGGTCTGGTAACTCCGTATATATCATAAATATAATGGGTCTTATTGTAAATGAAACTATATACGGTTGAGTTTAACATCCACATAAACATGTTGTGTGGCATCAAGTACAAAATTTCTAAATTATTTTTTAAATTGAAATGGGAACAATACAATGGAATAACCCTCTTTAACCGTAGTATTTTCTGAAATACCTCTTTAATGCCTTATAGAGGGTTCGGAATTAACAAGGCTCCTTAACAATGCCTTCATTAATAAAACTGAAAAGAAAGGTGAACGAATGCTGTCCCTAAAACAAACTTCTGATGGCATCTCACATTAGAGATTACGGCATATTGTTCACGTTGGTATCCTTATATATCCTACACTTCGAGTGTGATTTTAGTTTAGAGTCAACGGAGATATATGTCGTTGCTATACTTCACTTGCTACTTCTGTTAAGGTTTATTCTACTCAGGTTGGTAAGCTAAATGCTTTTAGTTTGGAAACTAAAAATTTTGGCCGCCAAGCTGTACTGGTGTCACGTGTGGACCGGATTATTTCGTTTTGTATGAAATAAAATGTAATAAAGCCATTTTTCATATAATAAGTAGAACTGTGAAAAATCTTTTGACTTGTGTTGTGTTGTACCCTACGTAAAAAAAATTTGTTCTTATTCGTACCAGAGAGGAAATATAACGAAATAAATTCATATATTGTTTAATATCCTATCGTAAATTTAATTTAGCAAATCGTTGGCTTACACAACTACTTTATTTAAACATCACAACTGAATCGAAAAATGTAATAGTGAAATTGTTATAAATATAATTTTTAGAGCTTCCCTGCGCAGTTTTCGTAAACGGTAAGAGTGAAGTACAGAGTTACTTTTGATAACAGCTATACGTTTATCGCACTTAAATTCGCAACGTTATCCCGTGATGTTGAGAGTGCTTAATAATGTTCAATGGCAAAAACAGTTTAAAGTTTTGCTGTTTGCTCTTGTAAAAGCCATTGGAGGGCGTGAATGGTAGCTACGGAATAAAGTTAATACTTAATATTTTGACTGGAGCAGGTATACATTACAATTCGAGCCAAAAACGATCTTTCGCACACACAAATATATAATTTCTCAATTTACCGCCAGCATAAAAATAACCTCTCTGGAACTACAGCCCACCATGCGGCGAAAATTTACTCTGTGCCAAACTCTCCCATAAAAAATCTCGTTTTGTTCCCGACCTTAAAAATTTTAACTATAGCCATACATTCCTTCACTATATTTCATTTGAATGAAGTAACGAAGCTGCATTTATATAATGAGACTGTATAATTCGGTCGCAAGAGAATTAAAAAAATTGAAAATGTTACAGTGTTCAGGAATGTTAACAATTTATATAGATGAGTTTTGGGTTAATATAAGCCTCTCTGCGGGTAAGGAAAGGAAAGACGCGATGGTGAAAAGTGCATGAACCATGGAATAGTTTAAACTAAATTCAACTCCTAAACATGGGAACGTGGGAGCAATCTGGCAACAGCGCATGTCATTAGCTTTGTACTGTTATCTAACAGTAAGACGACACGCTGTAGGAACTTTCTAAAGAACATTTGTCTGAAAATCAGATACTGTAGATGATTTCACATAAAGAAGAATTCAACTTATAAAAAACAAGAGAGCGTCCATTTTTCTAATGGCCATACGCTCTGTTTGCAAAATCCGACCAACTTCTTGTTACCAGCTAAATTTCTTGAAGAACACATTTGGAGACAGTCTTTTATATATTTCCTGAGAAATAAAATTCAATATTAATTTGTTGAGAAACACTATATTTAAAGATGGCACAACTAAAAGATGCATATATTTTAATTAAATGATGTGAGTAGATATCGTCAAAATACAAAGCTCTGTTTAAATTGATTTGAAAATACCAAAAATGTGGTATCTCATACTGAAAGTATTGCGCGGTCACAATTTTAAAAATAAATCACCCCTCATCCCTGGCATTTCTTGCTATCCAAATTTCGAAGAAATTATTTCCCAAAATTTTATTACCAGAGTCAGATTTATAAGTGTCGCTGTTTTGCAAAAAATGGCAGTTGAAATGCATTACTGAAAGTTTTTAGATTTTCCATTGGTTTCTGTGAGTAGGCCAAGTTTGTCTTAAATCCATTTAGTCGTTTCTTAATCAAGTTCATTAAATGGTTCTATTCGTATGGCAGATAACAAAATACAGAGGCTTCCATTTTATAACATTATTGGTTAATCCATTACAATTTTATAAAGATTTAACCGTGTAGCGATGTTTGTAAATCATATTTGGCGAGAATCCTTAATACCTTTAAAGATTCGGCCTGCTGCAATGTCTTAAATTTTTTTATTTATACTACCTTCTAAAACGGGGAAAGGGGATTATGCAAAATGTAAATTTTATGTTCCTTTAGTTGGTCCTTTTTTCGTTAAAATATCCATATTGTTCTGTAAATGTAGATTTTTTTTAAATATACTTATAAGGCAACCGTTTTTGTAAAGTAAATGTCATATATTTAAAATCTCCGAAAATTAAGTTATTATATCACCTCACTTTTAGTATGCTGCAATTAGTGGCAAATAGTCAATCAGCTCCTGAGAAGGCACATATAAATGTAATTTTTAGTTAGAGCTTCCTTCCAAAATTATGATATCTCTAGCCATCATTTTGGAAGTCTATTAAGGTCAATGCAATATGTATGACAAGTATGAAGAAATTTCGTGCAAGGGTTTAGAAGTTGCTACAAATCAGACCGTCACACAGCCATAAAAGTGATACCTATTTAATTCAATGTTTCCAAAGGAAATTAGACTAAGAATTACAAATAGTAATGTATTAGCCGAAAATCGAATTCAGCACTCTGCACAGAATGTAGCATATTTATTCTTTTTCACCACTCAAGACGGCACCCATGCTTTACATGAGAACATTATAGCATACACATACCGATAATGTTTTTGATGCTACATATTAGTAATATTTGCGAGCTTAAATAATTAATCGCATTTGTATAGGCGATAAATATAAAATATGACAAAGCAAAGTAGATATTGATGTGAATTTTAGTCGTTTAAGTATTTTAGTTTTTACAAAAAATAAAATTTACATACCTATTATGCAATGTGTTATGCAAAGTTAAATTTTAATATGTGGTTCGCTCTCTTAGTTTTCCGTGAAAGCGAAATATTTTAGAAACGTCTCTTAATTTATGATAGTGTTTTTTTTACCAAGAATTTACTATTTTAGCGATTCTATTTCACTTTTAAGTGTCTTTAGTTTGAAAGTTTTCAGTAAAGAAGTCCTATATTGAATGTATATCCAGTAAACAGATACAGAAAATTTCATTGCTTGTCCTACTGATACTCTAAGCTTAAGAACCTTGTGTGTTTGTTTTACTTCAGTAATTTGGCCCTCGTCCATCTGACAACCCTTTGAGGGTTCTGACACACAAAACATACAAGGATCGTATAACGCGCATCACTCTGCTACATCTTGTCGCACAGGCAGCAGGGAAAGAACAAATTGCATTGTGTCCATGAATAAAAATGCCATTAAATCTTGTCTATCTGCGAAATTATTCGGCAAGCGCCAACGAGCTTATNCATTGTGTCCATGAATAAAAATGCCATTAAATCTTGTCTATCTGCGAAATTATTCGGCAAGCGCCAACGAGCTTATGAAAGTTAAAACTAGCCGGGATTTTCTCAGCGCAGTTGAGACATCTTGCATTCTGCACGCAGGAATGTCGGCGCGGAGGACGACTACTGATGACGTCACGTGTAAGGAAGCAGGTCTGGGAGTCGGAGAAGGTACGGGGCTCAACCTCGAGTCGTTCGCAGACGTGATCGAAACCCGGCTCCCTTTGATCAAAGCGCGAGCTCGGTGAAGGTGAGTTCTTGCCTCCCCCCTCCCCCACACGCCCACGGCTGCCAACGCGACGAGTCACCACAAGGCATCGCGCATGCGCAGAAGGGGACGTCGTGATAAGGGCGGGAGCCTGCTCTGTATGCAGAGCGAGCAGACAGACCTGCGACACTCCCTGGTCTCCTTCCATTTTAAATTCATTTCTCGGCATTCTCCCGTCACGACGGTCGATGAATAGAGACCTGCAGCATTTTTGTGGGATTCGTCTCGAGGCCCGCCAAGACTCAAAAACTTGTACACTGGGGAAAAAAATCAGCAGAAAACTGAAAACAGATCAGTCCCGTAGTCTGGTTTCATGGTAGCGCCATACCGACCTTCTGTACCTCCAACAGAACGTTCTTCTAGTTTATTACAATTCTTCTTTTTGCTGTGGGAACAATCCAAAGAATTCCTGAAGTTATACTGTAGACGGGACTAACGGTTCTGTAGCAGGCAGAGTGAGTTCTGCTGCAGGAACTATGTTCATAGTTGCAGATATAATCACAGACAGAAACATAACACATAACTCTGTTGCAATATTGATTGCTTTCCCTTTATTATAAATTGAGACGGGTTATTGGTACAGATATTTGGTTCCTGCAACTGTATTTGTTCTCGGTGTACGTTCGTATTTCTTTTGCGATTAGACCGCGAGTTATTAAATAGTTCCTAGAGAAGCCTGAGCCAGTAATAAAAATAAATGCAATGTAAAGCAGNCGATTAGACCGCGAGTTATTAAATAGTTCCTAGAGAAGCCTGAGCCAGTAATAAAAATAAATGCAATGTAAAGCAGGTCCAAACATCTCGTTCTACTGCAAAATCAAGCAAACAGTGGGCAGGTGAACGCTGCATGTTTCTACGCAAGACTATTAAATCTATCCTACAGGTCAATCACAAATTTTTCAAGTCTTTATCGATGAATTATTTTTCCCTGCCCCTGCCAATGCTGCAACCGCCTCTGAAATTTAGGTATGCTCCANCAAGTCTTTATCGATGAATTATTTTTCCCTGCCCCTGCCAATGCTGCAACCGCCTCTGAAATTTAGGTATGCTCCATTCATGGTAACTGCGAGCTTTTCTAAAGCCCTGCTTAAGTTCTACCTTCAAGCTATTTCTCTGCCTCACGCAAACAAACTTTAACTAAGTTTAGAAAATTACACCAAAGGGACAGCGCACCGTACTCGAGAGCACTTAACTTATAATAATAATTGGCATGGGAACTATTTCTTTCAAGGCAGTATCAAAACACCTATTTTATCTCTGCAGTCATATTAATTATAAGTAAAATGTCGTAACTTATGTATAAAATATAACAAAAAATTAGAAACCTTTGTGTTAACAGAAGTACACAACGATTGTGACACACAGAATATTTAGGAAACAACCAAAAACGTCACCCATTAACATAATTTTTCAAACGCTTGATTTAAAAACAAAAAAAATATGAAGATACTGCGAATATATTATTAGTAGGCAGGACCACAGAATTCATAGCTAAGAATACAGAGGCGAAACAGCCGCTTATGTAACTCGGCAACGTCAACAAGATATCTGTAAAGAATGCGGTCGCGGGTCTTGACCTAGCTCAAGGAGATAGGGCGGCAGCAAAGAAGGTATAGCGAGCCAATCACAGGCAAACAACAGTATCACCGATACCCTGCTGTATAGTCTGCGCGCATCCAAACACGTCACTCTTGCAGGAGGTATTTACTAAAGAATAATTCATGGCATGTTCGAGTAAAAAACGTTATATTATTCACAGTGACAACCGAGAAATAATTGGTAACGTAATGAAGTTTTTTTGATAACGAGAAATTTTCTGGAATATATTGAAAATTCCACGAAACGAGCAGCACCTGCGACAGAGAAATCGGTGGTGACAATATGTATAATATGAAAGGAAATAAGTGTATCAAAACTAACACATAACAAAGTATTTACGGCAGGGAATAAACGAAAGACGAGTACCAGAAAAACAGTTTGGATGACTTTCATTTGTACGTTGTTCGACGCAGAGTTCAAAACTTTCATGCCCTCAGAAAATAAGTACCTACTTAAAAAAAAACTCCTATCTGTACTACGAAAATGCAAGAATGGCTCAAGGTAAACAATATTGCTTATGAAGAAGAATTTCTAAAGCAGAACGACTTGGCGTTGTTAAATTCCAACGCCCAGCTCCCAAGTATTATGTAGACGAACTTCTAGAAGCGGTCATGAAGTAGTCAGGCTGCCGCAGTATATCTGTAATTTGAATAACATAGAATATATCTGGAACACTGTCAAGTCTCGCGTAGATGATAAAATTGTATCGCAAAGAGCAGACCAGATAAAAGAATTTACAGACGAGGTCATAAACAGTATTTCATAAAAAGACTGGAAATCAGCTGTGTCACATGTAAAAAAGAAGAGACAGAATATTGGAAAAACTATTGTTACATACAAGAAGAAATTGAAAAATTTGTAAAAAGGGTGGGTGGTAACAGCGATAGTGACAGTGAAAGCGATAATTGCGCAACATTTCTGAATAGGTATGACTTTATTAATATCATCTTCCTTGTGGAAACAATTTCAATCATGTTTCTGTGGTTCCAATTTTGTTCCTATTTATCATTTTTGTGTTAGTAAAATTTTGTATAATTTTTAAGAAATTTCTAAAATCGTATTTGCTTGTGGGGCAGTTAATGCATTTTAAAACCACTTAATATGTATTGGGTATACTTTAAACAAAATCACTTGTTAATAAAACATAATTTTTACTGGGAATCATTTTCTTATGTCCGTCAAATATGAATTAAAATTAATGTACTCTGTGCATATTATTAAAAAGATTTGAGGCTTGTCCTCTCTCGTCTTTATTGCCTAACACCAGGCACTCTATCTTTTCCCGTCACTCTAACAAATCTATCTTTATTCACTGAAAAATTAAAATGGTATTTTGATATAATATTCTTATTCACCTCGAATTCACATTATAACAAATTCTACTCTGATGTATCTGTACACTTAGGAATCATTACACAATGGACATATCGTATGCCATATGATAAACTATAGGGACACCACACTACAGTTTTTGACATTCCCGAGTTTGTCGCAGACGGTCTGTAGTAGTGTCTACTGAGTGTATCTGTCTCCCTCCCCCCCTCACGGCGCGCGAGGAGTGGAAGAGATGAACCTTCTCATCACGAGATCGTTTGTTAATTCGGTCGCACAATACCTAGAACACCAGCCGCACACGCCAGAAAAATGGCGTCTCTGGCCAGCAACGTGTCAGAAAGTCGTTTGCCAATCGGCGCCTCGTATCTTACTTGCCAGCGGGCAGCCCAGCCAGTAGGGAACTTCTCCTAGCACAAAGTAGCCAGTCAGATACGAGGCCAGTTCCAGGATCTTGTGCAACCAATCAACTAATATGTACGCCCATGTCAAAGGAACAGACACTTCACTTAGTCTCTATGTACTTATCTATCTGCGGCAGCGCGGAAGGTCTCGTCGGCAGCGAGGTCGTTAGAGACGGAGCAAGTCGCTCAGAGAAGTAGGAATGGAAGAGGAATTGCTCTTGGTCTGTAGTAAGGAAGTGTCCGAACATTTGCCTCGAGGTATTTTGGAAAACAATGGCAAATCAAAATCAGGATGCCTGGACAGGAAATTGAAATTAGGTCCTCCCGAATGCGAGTCCAGTTTGCTATGACTGCGCCACCCTTTTAATTTTAAATTGAATTTGACTTCATTAACCGATACATTTGCCGTTGGACGAGTGTGTGACGTTTGACGTTTGACAGTGTGAGTGTGGTTTGCTGTATGACGAGCTCAAGTAGTAGACAGACTTGATTACAAGCTCAAAGTCAACATGTGCGCGACATGCGAACTGAGAATCTGCCGCGGAGGAACCGGAGCGCGAACTCGCAACCCTCCGACTACAAGTCGGCCACTCTGCCCCTCAGCTATGAGGGCAGNGGGGGGTGGGGAAGACGTGTGCTCTACAGTGTATGTAGAGAACTTCCTTGATTGCCTTTTGCGAAAGCTTCTTTCTCACACCTCCAATGTTTCCAGCCATATTGGAAGCAATTTAAAATCCAAAGGCAATAATATTGTCATATTGTAAATCAAGAGCAGTCAGCGTCTTGTCAATGGCACCTGAAATATTTTCTGCCTTTTCATTAGGGATTTTCAGTACCGCTAAGAACTTTTCGACAGGAACGTTATCTTCCACAGCTCTAAACATTATGCTGAGCTCCATTTCACTTCTCAAATAAGTACTTTCATCTGCTAGAACAGAGAACTCTTGTTTTTTTTAACGTTTTCTTCAATTCATCTTTCAAAACTTCGCTCATACAGACCAGTAGCTCACAGGCGCTATCCTTGTTGCTATGATTCGATCGATGACTCAGAGCATTTCTCCATGTACTACCATCGTCATTCAATTTTTCAAGAATAATTTCAATCAAACTCGTATATGTAGTAGTGTGATCTACATCTTTCTTTGCCAAAAAGTGCTAGCCTCGCAAAAGTATTTTAAAGGTTTTTCTATTTATTTCTCTTTCACTTTCACTGTATTGAATAATATGAGCATGAATGGCGTGACCAGCCATTTTGACATGTCTCTGTTGAAATAGGGATTTTATCTCAAATAAACTTAATTATAGATAGAATCACCGTATAACTTTCATTAAAATTTGAATTTACTTAGATNGGATTTTATCTCAAATAAACTTAATTATAGATAGAATCACCGTATAACTTTCATTAAAATTTGAATTTACTTAGATTATGTAGTACAATATCATATGCCTGATAAGGAGACTGTTGGGTTTATAGTTTTAATGTTAAGATTGTCAATTAGGATATAATATGGAAGGATAGAAGATAGGATAAATGCATCAAAGAGCACCAGACCCATTTATTTCCCAAAGAGGCGTATTTTGTGAGACGTTACAAAAGGGTGAGAAATTCATTCTAGTAACATTTTGTTTCATTTTTCATGTTATTTTGGTCTCTTTTTAAAATTTTATAGTTGTTGCAGGTGGGTTTTCTCGGGGCACTCCCATCCCCCCGTGCTTGGTTTCCGTCGCTGCCCTATCCTCACCTAATGTCACTCTCAACAGCAGTAAAGATGTTGCTGTTAAGTACCGATAAAAATTTCTCACGTTAGCGAAATCTGGAAATTTTTATGGCTTTAAATTATAGTCTGTAACCTGTTGCGACCGCCCGTACGTGCACTTTGTCTTGTCAAAAAAATATTTCAGAAGTTTACGGAATACTCCCCCTTGTCTGCGTCCCTTTCAGTGTCCTTTCAGGCACCTCTTTGGGGGACAGCGCCCACCCCCTCGCTTGGGAGCTACGCTACCGCCCCCTCAGGGACAATCGGAATAATATTACAAAGAAGATGAAGATAATTCTAACTATTATACTATAGAAATTGAAATCTTNCTCAGGGACAATCGGAATAATATTACAAAGAAGATGAAGATAATTCTAACTATTATACTATAGAAATTGAAATCTTAACTTAGGAATGCAGTAGCTTTAGTGATATTACTTTTACTCCTGGTGGTTCACTTCCACACATAACATGCTGTAAATTTCCCTGTAACAACCTAACATCCAAGTTGTTCTCTACATAGACATTTATAATAATCATAATACATTATACAGTATCAATTTTGTCAATTTTTTTGTGTGTTATTATAACCAGGACCAACCACCACCGAACTCATCTATATGTAGATCAGTGGCGTGTGATGAAGTGTTGCAAGGGAAGCTGGTGCTTGCTCATTACTATACACACTCGCCGCACGCAGCAAGAACCAATAACCAGAGTGGGACCCGGCCATGTTGAATGTACTGCGGCCACTCACGGCGAGGTACCTATTACATACGTGCTGTGACGTCACTGCACTACTACGTTTAAGTGGACGATGTGTAAACTAGCAAACGATTAGGTAAAGCACAGAGCAAAACACAGCTTACCTTGCAACAGTTCTCNAAGTGGACGATGTGTAAACTAGCAAACGATTAGGTAAAGCACAGAGCAAAACACAGCTTACCTTGCAACAGTTCTCGCACACACCGCTACTGTAGATAACATAAGAGACTTGCCATTCCGTAATTTTCAACCAAGTAAAAATATCTTTATATACAGAATGATTCTAAAATCATGGGACGAACATTGAGGGGTAGTAGAGCTCACTAAAACAAACAATTATTGTATAGGAATATATGGGCAGGAGTGACGCGTTGAGGCACAAACACAAAAATAACACATGAAATGCAACACATTGTTTATTTACAACATCACCGCTAAATGCCTTTTTACAGCAATGTTTATAATAATTGCTCAAAATTGTACTACCTACAGTAATGCAAGCTTGGTAGCGTCGGTGGAGTGATTGGCGAACAGATTCAAATACGCTGGGTATTTCACGCACGCCACCATTGTCAGCCAATCACGCTATCTGTAGAGGTCGCCAAGCATGCGTGACTGTAGGTGGATGCATTTCCAGGAACTGTTTTAACATTTTCTGTACGGAATCACTCGTTAAGTATGCTGCTCATGAACATTTTATGTTTCCGTTAATGTGTTATGTTTCTGTGTTTGTGCCTCAACGCGCCACTTCCGTCCATATGTTCCTATACAATAATTGTTTGTTATAGTTAGCTCTACCACCCCTCAATGTTTGTCCCATGATTTTAGAATCACTCTGTATACTCTAAGGTGGTGCACTATCCGGGAACGAACCACGGGTTCTCAGCCCAATACTTTACGTACGTTAAGCCTTGTATCCACTTGAGCACGCTCAGGCGAATGAGCCCCTCATTTAGCCGAGCCGCTCACGTGGAGACGCCTGAGCGCGCTCAGCCCGAGCAGGTCTGAGCGCGCTCAGGGCGACCCGGCACCTTGTCGGTTTTTGTCCGTGCTCAAAGGCGCTCAGTATTCGCTCGGTGCTCAGTGTGGACGGTTGTTAGGCTCTTTGAGCAACGAGCGCGTCGAGTTCCGCTTTTTTGATAGTTTTAAATCAGATTTATATTAATTTACTTTTGCTAATCAATATAAAATGAGTGGCTCGTGGGATAACGAAATTTGTTTGACACTAATTGATGCTTATGAATCAAAAAGGGTGTTATGGGATAGCTCGTACGAAGAATATTATAATAGGACAAAAAAAGAAGATGCTTGGCGTGAAATCAGTGAAATATTAAATTTCAGTGTAAACGA
>NQII01001147.1:397804-408334 GCA_002778355.1 Clitarchus hookeri | reverse complement strand
TAGGGCTGCTTACCTTGATGGTGTTTCCGAGTGGTGGTCCTCACTCTTTTCTTCTGGAGAAGGTCTTAGTAATGAAACTTTGGTTCTTCCTTATGTTGAAGACCCCTATAATCTGTCCACGTTGATCTCTGAGGAGAAGGTGACCAAGGGCGCCATTCGTGGGCAGTCTTCACCTGGCTCAGATGGAGTTTCGCTGAAGGACTGGTCTGTAGTTCCTGACAAACTTGAATCGGTCTTATTTAACATCTTCCTACTTACCAGTGACCTCCTGTCCTGGTTGTTAAAGGCAAGGACTGTGCTGATCCACAAGAAGACCACCCCTTCTGATCCGGATGACTTCCGTCCCATTACCATCACATCAGTGATAAGCCGCCACTTCAATAAGATCATTAGTAGGAGACTTCAGGCAGCTCTTCCCATTTATCCTGTGTAAAGAGCCTTCTTGAAACAGGACGGGTTGGCTGAGAATTTGTCATTGTTGTCCGAGGTGTTGGCTGATGCTTCTGAACGGTTCCGGCCGCTGTATATGGCCATGATGGACGTCCGCGAGGTGTATGATACGGTGCAACATTTGCCCCTGATCAATGTCTTGCGGGCTAGAGGCACGCCATATGCAGTGGTCTGGTATATCTGGAGCTTGTGCTCCCAGACCACAAATACTCTTCAGTTGCCAGGTGAGATCACCCCTGATATACCCGTCCATCAGGATGTTCGTCAGGGTGACCCCTTGTCCCCATTTTCGTTCAAATTTATTATGGATGAGGCTCTTCATGTCTTTGTAGGAGCTGTTGGCTTTACTGTTGGGGATCATCGGATATCGAGGCTAGCGTTTGTGGATTACATGATTTTTCTCGCCAACACACGTGAGGGTCTTCAGATAAATCTTGCTCGGTTTGAGGATCTCTGGAGAATTTCGGTCTTGAACTTTCTCCGTCTAAATCCCACTCATTAGCGGTGGTTCCGGTGGGAAAATCTCGCAAGGCAAAAATTCTAACCGAACCTCTCTTTAGGTTCGCTGGCATGGATCTGGCACCTCTGAGAATGGAGGAGGTCTGGAAGTAGCTGGGAATTTCCTTCACTTCCAGAAGGGTCAGGTCTTTCAAGGCTGGCCTTAAGGAGCCTTTGAGACGGCTTACCTAAGCTCCTTTGAAACCTTATCAGAGGATGGAGATCCTGCGAGTATTCTAACTATATTCCTTTATCTACCAACTTTACTTCGCTCGGGTCACTAAGAGCATTCTGAAGGCCATGTATGTCCTTATTAGGGCCTCTATATGTTGTTCGTTTAGACTTCCCAAGGATGTTGCGCTGGGCTTCTTCCATGCGCCAGTCTCATCTGGGGCTTGGGAGTCCCCTCTCTTCTGAAATCAGTTCCTTAATGGATTTTAGGTCGGCTGCGTAATGTCTGTAAGTCCAACTATGCCCCAGCGCGAGATCTTTTTAAATTACCTCACTTTTCTTGGAGTGTGGAATGGGCAGAGAGTGCTGCTGTGGCGAATGGGTGGGTCCTTAACACTTCTTTCAAAATTAAAACCTTTTGGCGCACAGTCTGGTTAGGCTCTGTTGACGGTAATTATATGGAGCCCACCACCCCCTCTTCAACCACCACTACTTCTTGGATTTATCAGGGGGCCAGGGGATCCCTTTGTCTGATTTCATTTATTATGTGCAGTTAATCAGCAACAGTCTCCCAACAAGGGTGAGAACTAGTAGAGGCAGGAGGGGTCCCTCTGGAGCCTTGTCTACGTGTCGGACGGGGTGTGCAGATGCCGAGACCGTGTATCACGTGGTGCAGCAATGCCCTCGCACCCATGATGCGCGGATCTCTCGGCATGACCACCTCGTGTGGGTGGTAGCAGACCACCTTGTTGAGAAGGGGTTCCAAGTACGTCGTGAACCAAGATATAGGACTGCAAAAACCTGACTTGGTGGTCTTCAAACCTGGAAAGGAATCCGCCTATATTCTGGATGGTCAGGTCGTCCAGTGTCGAGGGTTAAAATGGTATTTTGACAAAAAGCGTGACCACTACGAGAAGAACCAGGACTTGGTAAAGTCCGTGATGGATGAGTTTGGGGTGGCTGGGGTGACCGTACTCCCGATCACTGTCTTGTGGAAGGGGGCATGGTTTCCCCAGTCACTCTCTTTTCTTAGGGTGCTTGGTGTTAGTGAGGCTGTTTTGCGGTCTGTGCCTGCCCGCACTCTCTTCGGCTCCCTTATGTGTTAGCGACGTTTCTGCTGCTCAACCAAACAGGGTACCGATGTCCCGTGATTACAGTGGTCTTCGGACATTTCCTTGTTTTCTTTGTTTATGTTCAATTGGTAGGATGGTGGGTGGATTGCTGTGCCCGGTATAATTCTATATTGTGTTATCTGAGTGTTATGTTTTGTTATGTTAATTTGTGTTAGTCTGGTGGGCCTTGAATTCGCCAGCCGGTCACTGTCAACCAAAGGGACGTGCCTTTCCTCCCCTCGAGGGTCTGAGGGCATGGGTGAAAGCCCCAACCTGGGGCCCGCGAGGGCGAGTGATAGCTAGCAGTGCATTGTAGGGGGGGAGTGACCACTCCTATGCGAGGGAGTGCCCCCCTCCCACAATAGGCCTGGGTGTCATGGTTGATAGGTGGTCTCTCTGGGAGTATTAAGGTCCTTCTCGTATCTTCAAGATGTGAGTGATGNGTTCCTGGCTTCCCCTAATCACCACTCCTACTGGCTGGCACCTGCTCGGCCTTGGACCTATTACATTTCTCAGTGGTTATTATCATTGACTTATCTTTTTCCGGCGAATGTAAGGCTTATTTTTCGACATCCTTTATCTATTAAGTGATACCAATTGGCAAGAATAACTAAAAATAGCGGAACAAGTGAAAATCACTCGGCACAAAGTCTGGACTGTACGGTGGGTGGTCAATCTGTTCCCATCCAAAAAATCTGGTCAGATTTTGGGTGTAAATGGCAGAATGGGTTCTGGCATTGTCATGCAGCAACAAAACTCCAAATGTCAGAAGGCCATGTCGCTTATTTCGTATTGCACGTCGAAGTTTAGTCATGGTGGTGCAGTAAGCGGGTGCATTGATTGTTGTCTCTTGCTGCATAAACTCGACTAACATGACTCCATGTGTATCCCAAAACACGGTTCACATAACCTTGCATGTTGAGATTGTCCACTTGGCCTTGACTTTGACTTGTGATGTCGGGTGACGCCATTTCATTGACGGACGTTTAGACTCTGTGGTCATGTGAGAAACCCACGTCTCGTCTCCTGTGACAATCTTCTCTAAAAATTAATCACATTCCTTATGATATCGGTCCAAAGCATTAAGAGCACAAGCCATTCTTTTCATTTGGTGTTCCTCAGTAAGCAGCCTGGGAACCCAACGTGCCCACAATTTGTGAAAATGCAAATTTTCGGAGACAATTTTGCGCAAAATTGTTTTACCCACATTCGGAAATTCCAATGCTAAAGTTGAAAGTGTGAATCACCGGTCTTCACGCATCTTTTCGTCTACGGCTTTGACCAAATATTCTGTGATCACTGATGGTCGGCCTGATCGCGGTTCATCATGAACATTTTCCCGTCCGTCCTTGAAAGCTCTCACCCACTTACGCACTTGGCTGTCACTCACCACATTGGGGCCATACACTTGACTTATCTGTGGATGAACGTCAGCTGCTGAAACTTTCCTTGCTGTCAAAAACCGAATCACTGACGATATTTCACAGTCGGCGGGGTGATCAATTATTTTAATCATTTTGAACTAACACTGTAAACAGCACACTGCAACAATACCAATGTAAATGGGACTCGTAGCACAAAAACAATTTTTCACAATTGTATAAAATTTCCTTAAAATCAAATTCTTTGCAGTCATTGGAACTTTTACAACCGATATACCAATAAATGTGCCTGAGGCACTGAACATTGCAATGTATATGCTTAAAGAAATAGTCACGAACATTGTCACCGTTAAAAGGGTTCGGCAGCCGATATTTTCCGCCAACCCTACACACACACACACTCACATTTTTCCATCATCCAACTTGTTTCTGTCCATCATATTGTGTCTGACAACCCTCTAGGGTCCTGGGTGTGGACCAGTGGTCATATTATCAAATAGGATATGGTACTCGGGGGAGGACCAGTAGACTAGTGATCATTATTTATCTTTTTCTACCATTTTGTTTCTGTGCAACCATAATGCGCCAACCACAATATGTAAAAAAAACAGATGGTTCCACAACTATTAATAGCGGAGCGAATGTACAAATGCATCGACCTAAATAAGTCTACGATGCGACAAGTGCAGTTTTCATTACACGACTGGAAAATACAGTTCTTCTGCTTGCCACCAAAATAACATTCATTTAAACCATTAGTATTGCAAGAGAGAGCGAGAGAGAGATAACAACCATCACATTTTACATAGGCGTCGGGTGCTGTATGCTGTGTTAGACCATGATAGACAAGATCAGGTAGCCCTGGTTAGTACAACCGAATATCAAAAATTTCCTTACGAACCGAATGAAAAGAAACCATCTAATTCAGAGTACAGCCAACACTCACAACACTTGCGGTGGAACACGTCGAACACGTCCGACGTTGTGCGATCAACTGACATCCTCAAGAATCTGTAAGGCAGCCCAGGTGGTCGGCCGAAGGCGAGGGCAATGTGCAGGTCTTGGCGATTCGAAGGGATGGTACATATACCAGCCGAGAGTGATAGGACATACTGCAGGATGACATGCCAGCCGAGTCACAATATACTTCCTTTTACAAGAGAAATTCTGTTATACAACACAATGTTACAATTTACTACGTCTTAAATATTACATACATGTACATATTTTGAATACATACGATTTATAGTGCTAGAACTAAAAGCATTTTATATAGAAATGGCATTAAATGTTTGAACTTAGTAATGTCGAGTAAGGAAGCATCGCAGCGAATACATTTCATCTTGCGTGTTTTCTGGTTTTTAATCAATTCATGTTTATTACTAATGTGTAGTAAAAATGACTACAATAACGTTATATCTGTTCCATCGCTTGCTAATATTGAAACGTCTTAAGGGGCCCGCCTATCGATCTCAGAAAAATTGTATTTGTTTATATTTTGCGAACAGTGTTTAATTTATTATCTTTGTTTTTAGGAGTTGTATAGTGTTGCTACGCGCTACCGGACTTAAAAGTTGTATGAATTGTTGCGCTTTTATAATGTTGGAGACTGTAGCTATTGCAGTAATTTCTACTTGCCGGTATTTTGTATTATAGCTTCAGTACAGCTCACTTAACTGAAAAAAATGATGTTTTGCCATGAGCAAACATATTTTTCTATCGGAAGGAAAAACATTGGCTCATATATAAAAAAAACATAGTTATTGGTCGAAATAAAGTGATTCTCATGTTCAGTACAATGTTTAACGCATGCTTAATATTGGTGCATGTGATTTAGGTTGTAACTAATTAAAGTTATGAGGAAACACGGCTGGTTTGAAAAAAATTTGGAACTTTAAAACATTTGACAGCTAAAATTATACCGTCAACTTATTGTAAGAAAAAAAAATTACAGCAACGGAACTTTTCGTGTACGCTTCACCATTTAAAATTGTTGAAGGGCGTTCTGGCATGATACTAGTTTGTGACGCCATTTTTTATGATGTGTAGAGCTGGAATTCAGTTTATACGCAGTCGTACTTCTATGTTTATAAAAGCATTTCTTACCATCGCATATCGCACAGAACTTCTTTGTCCCATCGAGAGGACGTCGTGAAAATGATGATATGCTGATCTACAGGTCAGAAAATGTTATCCGCTACCGCAAGAAAATTAAGCTTAAAAAACTTGCAGCACTTGAAAAATATATCGATCTTGCATACTTATCTAAAGAATTCCTTCTCGCATATGCAAGACGTGAATTAATATCCGTCTACTAAAACTTACGTTTCTAGCTGCAACAGGACGAAGCGATTCTATTGTTTAGTGTAAATATATATATATAACATTTCAGTTTTATTTTTTCAAATTTATTTTTATAATGTTCAATATTAAATATGCTACTCGGGACATGGAAGCAATCATTGTTGAATGTTACACTACCAGAACAGATGGTACCCCAGGTAGTGATCAAGGGAACACAAAGCACAACAGTTTTTTTTTCTGGAGATCTTGCAAGTTCACGTACTTCCCTTCATGGTACAGCTAAAACAGGCAATTTGCCAAGAGAATAATGGCCTACCAACACACAGCAAGCATTTCAGAGGACTGCCTTCATGCTCTCAATACCACCTTGGCCAGCCTGGTCTCCACACTGGTTGACTACACAACACGGACACAGCCGGCTTCAGCCGTTGAATCTGCGGCATTTGTAGTGGCAAATTCTACAACTGCAAGACAATATTTCACAGCAGCAGAATAACTGTCTACGACTACACACAAGACTGTATTGCCACACGTATCCAAACTAGGGGTGGTGCAACAATGTCACCTTAGTCCCCACACATGTTTCAAAGTATAATCATATGTGAGCGAATTGGCATGCTAGACGCAAAAAACATTATTTAATTATCAACTAGTTTCAAAAGTAAAAAAGAAAGGGGATATGCCTGCAGCTGAGTCGGTGCAGCGACTAAAACCCTAGAAAATTAACGGTTTAATTATTTTTAAATCAATATAAATATGATCTGAATAAATCTACAATTACTATGCTTAGAGGATTTATGCTGCTGTATTAGAAAATTACTTTATTTCATGTATGCTTAAGTAAGATTATTTTTGCCTGATAAGCAATTAAAAAAAATGTGGTCCATTAAAGTTTATAGCACGAATTTCACCTTTCAGAATAAATTATATGCTTGCGAAATTTTTTTTACTTCAAATTTATTTTAAAATTTTTATGTGGTTATTGTAAACAGAAAAATATTTAAAAAATATTTTATTTATCTGCATGCACCCGGAGCCAGATGGGAAAATCTCGCAGGAAAATAACGAGCAGTACAAGAGCCTGAATACGCGACCTATGAAATGAGAGTCCCCTCGGTAATCTAAGACCAACGCGATAATTCTGCTGCAAGTAACACTTTGTATTTTGATACAGGGATTTAAATACCGAAATACAAACACGAAAGTCATATCCAAAAAAATACGTACTTCATTATTCACCAATATATACGCTACACTTTTCACATTACAACTTCCGAATAAAATTAATTTTTAGCAGAAATAATTTATAAATATCATGTCTTCTAAAATCGCATTATAAGTAAGTATAAATTATTTTAACAGCATCACATTTTCAGAGATTATGTCACAAATCCAGAATAAAGAGTGGTTTTCAGGCTAACACATGTATCATATTACAATTTCAAAATAAAATAATTTGTGCTAAAACATTTCTAGAGGTTGTTCACTGTTAACTGTGCACTTTTGAAAGCCCTGTTTAAGATGTACTTGTAAGCACATTATGTATCTTGCGCCATATGTTAATTTAACATGCCGTAGACCTGATCACTTTATTCATACATGAGCAAAGTGAAAGTGTGAAGTTATTAGAAAAGTAAATATTTTACAGATTTCCTAATAGGATATCTTTCTGTCAGTGAAGATATGAATTAAATTATCAATGAACTCAGAGCTAGAGACTTTATTATATGAAATATTATGTATATGTGTGTGATTTTCGTTAATTTAATAGCAAGTGCAATGACCTGACGGGGCGTGGCCTAGAACAAGTGAGTGTGTTTCAAGTCAAGCGAGGTCTTTACAGGGCAGCGAGGCCATTTTCAGTGTTGGAAGAATATGGAAAAATAAAATGTTACAACTATAGTGAATGCTCTGTAATACGAGGGAAACCTCGGTTAAACAAAGGTTTGGTGGTAAGATGTCAATCAAAATACTAATATTTTTATTATCATATGTACGAAGAGGTTAATTCGGCTATTGTGTGGTTGACTTGTAATACTTCAAAGGAGGCAAAAGTTTTCTGTGTGTGCTATTACATACTTTTGTTTTTTATAAAATGCTTTTTATTGCAAAATTCTGCATGTTGTGTAAATAAAAATTGTGTGTAATCGTACAAAGAAAAAACCAATAGCAGCAGCCATAAATTGAAAAAATAAATACATTTTCAATAATAAATGTAATCATGATATCTTCTCGTATGGCCCGCTATGAGAGCATATGAATAACCATTTTCTGTAACCGATTAAATATTGTATGAAACTATATATATATACACGTATCTGGTTGTAAATACAAATTACAACCGCTTAACAGTATTTGCTTTTAATTACAAAAACTATTTCTCTACATACAAATATTTAAGAGATAATTACCAAGATTTCGAAATAAATTTTTATATACCTGTAAAGTGAATAATAAACATATTTGCAAAATGAATAGTAATTATACTTGCAAAGTGAATCATAAGTATACATGCAAAGTGAATAATATAGATAATAAAAGTTGAGATTATTGTGTGTTTGGTAGAAAGAAAGCATATGTGCCTATAATAATTATAAATGTGGAACTCCATGAATGGAAGATAAATGAATGCGGCAAACAGATAAATTATAGTAGATTGTAAAATGAAGTTACAAGGTGGTTGGTCTGTACGACTTGACATAGTTTTAACATACATATTTCTTATAGAAAATACTTTCTACTAAATGTAAATCCTTGGATGTGCAAAGGTTTAGTGACAAAATGCAAAATCAAAATATTTTTTATTTTTATGTGATGTAAGCAGAGTTCAGTTTGTCTGCAGTAAATGAGAATTGGAATACTTTAAATGATTCTAAAAAACTCTTACGCATTCGAATTGGATGCGTAGGTAATGGAAAGCAGGACGCACTGAAAACCATTACAGATGCGTATACAACAAACTCTTTGTTGTACACGTCAGAAAAATGGCGCCACTGACTAGTATCACGCCAGAATGCCGTTCGCCAATCAGCGCCTGGTAAACTATTCACCAGCTGGCAGCCCAGCCAGTAGGGAATCACTAGCAGCACGCGGTAGCAAATCTCGTACATTGACTGGAACAGAGCTTTGCAAAGCCAATCGGCGAATGGGTTCACTCATATCAAAGGAACCACCAGATTTCATTTCTGTGTACTATTCAACTCCGTGGCTATTGCTTGATGCTATTGACAAAGGAATGTGTTCTGATTCTGCTGGGTGTAAATATAACGCTCGAGCATTGACCTCATCCCCGCCAGTCAGTTGTTTCCCCTATGCTGGGGAGAGCTAAAGTGTTCTGCTCCTGCTGCTACAATAATCTGTGAAAACTATATGCCTATTTAATTTAACCGTCTCTAGATTAGTAGGACAACATTAAACGTATGCCGAGGTGATGTGGGGCACATTTTTACCCTCCAGGGGATTTTATATTCGCCTCGGTAAAGAGTATTAATCCATAAACAATTTATGTTCATATATACACTATGTTTGTGACTTTCATATAAGCGGGACGGGAGGTTATGATTTATAGCAACGCTTCTTACTATAGCACGAAGGAGGTTCGATCCTCGACTAACAAATCGTTTATTAAAAATAATGGTGAAGCGTACACGAAACCTTCTGTGGCTGTATAATTTATTTTCTTATGATAAGCTGACTCTGTATAATGGTAGCTGTACAAAAGTATTGTGTTTAAAATATTTTTCAAACCACCCGTTTTTCTTTGAACTTTAATTAGTTAAAAACTAAGTCGCTTGCAGTAATATTAAGCATGCGTTAAACATTATACTGAACATGAGAATCAATTAATTTCGTCCAATAACTAAGTTTTTTTTTTTTACATATGGGCTAATATTTTTCCTGCTGACAGAAAAATATGTATGCCCGTGGTGAAACATCGTTATTCAGTTAAATAAGCTATAATGTAGCTATAATACAAATTACCGGCAGCTAGAAACTACTGCATTATTTACAGGCTCATACATAATAAAAGTGCAACAATTCAGGCAATTTTTAAGTACGATAGCACATAGTAACGCTATACAACTCCTAAAAACAATGCTAGTAAATTAATCCCAGTTCGCAAACTATAAACAAATAAATTTTAATTTTACAAAAGGGTGAGAATATACAAATAACTTTTCAGCTGAAGGTAAAACCATTTTTATAGTGTAGTAATTTTTTTTTTTGTTTTTAAAGTTTTGTTCGTAAATACACTAAAGAGCCAAAAAAACTGGTATAGGCGTGCGTATGCAAATAACAGAAGTATGGAACCAATCAGAGTAACGTGATGGGGTCGGCAGCTAGATCGGTTACTGCTGCTACAATGGCAGGTTACCAAGATTTAAGTGAGTTTGAACATGGTGTTATAGTCGGCGCACGAGAGATGGGACATAGCATCTCCGAGGTAGCGATAACATTTGGATGTTCGCGTACGACCATTTCACGAGTGTACCGTGAATAGCGGGAATCCGGTAAAACATCACATCTTCGACATCGCTGCTGCCGGAAAAAGATCGTGAAAGAACGGTACAAACGACGACTGACGAGAATCATTAAACGTGACAGACGTGCAA
>NQII01001147.1:341038-397754 GCA_002778355.1 Clitarchus hookeri | reverse complement strand
ATATTTGGCAGGCGTACCAGTTTTTTTTACTCTTCAGTGTAATAGTCACTGTTATTTAAATCAGTGAAATTCGTCAACGAATCACTAAATGGTTTATTTAGATTACTGATAAACCACGTATTTTTACAGATAAATAAACTTATCTTGTTTTAGCATACCTGACATTTTACAAATTAAAAATATTGTTACGTATCTTTCCATTTAATCGCGCAAGCGAGCAAAGGGTATTTGGAGGACAGAGTAGTGATATGAAAGCGGGCGACGATAAAAGAGGAATGAAGGTTAAGCAAGCGAAAATCCAAGAAGCGCGTATTTTGTTTCAAAAGCGAGATGCCGTGATAATCCTTTTGCGACTCGCACTCCACTGACCTTCAGCCGAAGGAATATCTGCGTTTATTTGTATAATGCCCTGGATTAATGATCGAGTTTCTCTCGACATGACTCGGGGTGCAGTGAATCTTCCAGGTCAAGGCCAGCGACTATAAAAGCGCGTCGTGCCTCTTGGCCCAGAGTTTGAGAGTCGGGAGTCTGAGAGACGACGACCTATAAGAACAACGAGTAACGCCGGAGAAGACCAGCGGGAGGGAAATCTAAGCAGTGAAGGGTGCGACTGGCAGGCTGGACAATTGGGCCGGATGCGTGAGTGTAAGACATTACAAATGATGGCAACAGACGTACTGAAAATGTGTTAGCGATCTATTTGAGTTAATTGACTATAACCCCACAAAATTATTTGAGGAGGAAGTCAAATACAGTTTAAATAGTTATAAAATATTGCGCTCACTGAGAAAAAAAAATTAATAGTGAATATAGATGATATAATGTTGCAAATAATAGCTGTGTGAATAAATTAAAAATGAAATGTAGTTGTTTTATTTGTATTAGCACCTCCATGCCTCACGACCTCAGATATGCCCCTCAGGCATTCAGGTAACAATATAAAAAAAATATGTAACACTAAAAGTTAAAATTAAAAAAAAAATGTTAGTTAACTCTGATTTGAGGGTCTAAATTATTAAAATACATTTTTTAACAAATGGACATAATAATACGGAAATTAAACGGCTATGTAAAAATTAGATCAATGACGTAATAGCAGATTAATGTGAATGCTCGTATAGATGTTTAAATACACTTCTTAAAAACATTTGCGCCTCCTGTAATTGGTTGTACATGATGATTGTTCGCTAAGACAGTCAGTGCATTACAAAAATACATTTGCTAAGTCTGGCATTTTATTCCGTACAGAACGTGCGAATTCCATCCCATACTTTCTCTTGGGCTATTGGTAACCTAGAAACTCAGAAACCCCGGAGGAGCAAAACACTCTTGATTTTCATATGTTAGCTGAAGTCACACGAGTTACAACAAAAGCAGATGAATGAAATAGAGAAGAAAGATGCGTATGAGAACACATACGAACCGCTGCGGTGTCTCGGTTAGAGACGAATGTGGAAGACTATGGTGATTGGTAGATGCGGCAGGGGAGCTGGCGCTCACCGCCGACTGCAGAACAGCGCCTCTAGCGGTCGCCTGCAGTACTAGCAACCAGAGCCGCAACTGACGACTTCAGCACTGCTTTTAACACCGATGTAGTTCCTGGAAAGAAAATAATAAACAAATGTGTTGCCTCTTACAGTTCGATAGTTTGACGCTTTCACGAAGAGCAAATTCATAACACTTCCGCGGAATGGTACTTGAAAGTCTCAGATTAGATATGAAAACTGCGTTATTTAGCCATTATTAGTGTGCTAAGAAGATTGGGAGAAATGTAAGGGGCGTTAAGATAAACACGTTCAGATCCGATTTAATTTATTGTTTGAGGAGATGCGTACAGTACATTTTATAATGCATGCCGTACTTAAAACCGACAGAGCAGTCAATTCGTTATCACAAAAAATAAGTCGTAGACTTTTTGTCAGGCTCTAAAAGTTATAATAATTGATAACCTCTAAGAGTAACACGGTTTAAATATCAGTTGCTCACAAGGAAGATTGGGCTTTGAGCCGCGCAGTGTATGGCACTGGCCAAAAATACTTTTCTGTGCATGACTTACCTACAAAATCGCGTAAGACTGTATTTTAATGGCTCAAGCTAACACAACACGGTATTCTTTGAAAAAAAAAAACCCTGCCAGCCAATATTATATTCAGTTAATAAATAATTAAATTAATCATTGTTTTACAACTGATGTCCGAACAAATCGTAATGTTACTCATGTATCCTGCCCGGGCAAGGGTCATGGCCTGAGTTGGGGAGTAAAACGCAGGATCACATGCCACACACGTCTGTTATCCTAGCAAGTGGATATAATACTCTGGTTGGCTGATTAGTTCAGCACTAAAGTGAATGCACGAAAGTGTATTTTTGTCCGGTTTTAAAATCGGGGATTTATTTTGTTACCTCGCACATTTAAATAAATGCATTTATAAATTTGTTCTTTAAAAAGGAGAAAACGCGTTATAATAAAAGCAGAATTTAATTTTTACTAAACAGTGTAACTAATTTTCCAAAACTAACTTGAAGTGAAATGTTTTTATGAGGAAAAAATTGTCAGGCCCGTATTAGTCCATATAATGATTAGGTGTTACTTTAACATAATTATATGTTTAGGACACATGATTTTGTGATGCGACAGCAGCATTTTTTTAAATGCAAAAGCCAAATTTTTATTGTTTGTTTCCCATCTTCATCGCAGTTGGTTTCGAATACACTTTACATATGCCTGATGTGATAGCGGGAAAAAAAAATTTTCCTAACTATATCAGTACCGTATTAAGAGTGTCAGTTTTTTACTCTGTTGTTCAAACCTGCCTCCACATTTGTCCTCCTAACACCGTGGCCTCAGCTCTTACCTACTTTCCTAGCATGGAAACCTGACACCCTTATTGACCAAGTTATTTCCTAACAAAGCCGTACGGTCTTGTATGATTTTCGATCTGTGAATATTTTTGTAAGTTTCTAACCATTAACACAGTTGAAGAATGTTAAAATAAATTTTTTATATGGTACCTTAAGTAGTTGGGTTATCTTCGTTTGGGTACCGTTACGCCATTCCCAATTTTGGATGACGTCACAGCCGCCATCTTGGTAGGCGTCAGAGCCACCATCCACCATCTTGGTAGGCATCACAGCCACTGTCCGCCATCTTGTTTCTGTATGCCATCTTGGTAGGCATCACAGCCACCATTCACCATCTTGGTAGATGCAGCTAGCAGCCATGTTGGTTTGTGCAGTCCACCATATAGTTTACAGTGGTTCCTTCATCACCTGCTAGGGGCACTGGTGTCGCTATGGCTTGGCTGGCATGTTGGTTCTAAAGTTGGCTGCTAGAGGCGCTGCTTTATGAAATTCGGAGCTCAAAATATCATCTGGAAGAGTGCAGAATCGAACTGCCGAACCTTGGGTCGGCAAGCAGATAACTTAGACCACCTGGATATCGGGACATGTGTTGGGACAAGGGTTTAAAAAAAGTATATGTAATATCAAGGGTATGGAAAAAAATTATCACAAAAAATGTTTTTAGTTTGTTATCATTATTATTTTAGAATAATAATATATTAGTCCCTTTTCTTTAATATTTTTTCTTAATAAAAATTATGAAAAGCTGTACTTAAAAAATAAAACATTTTTTTAAAAGCTTAAGTTATTTTTTTATTTTATTAATTGCCATTTTTAACTCGCATTTATAAAACAATTATTTTTTTATTATCTGCAATTTTTTTGTGTTGGTCATACATCCTTCGGTTTGGGACTGCTCACACTTGCTGAAGATGTCACCAAATAAATCTGTAGTGGGGTTATTTATAAAAAAAATACTAAAAACACAACATACTTTCCTTTAAATTAATATTATTCTGTAATGTGAAACTTAAGGAAACACATAAGCCCTTGAATAAAAGTCTTCATATATACATCGACCTCTTTAATGGCGAGTTCACCTCTCGATGTCCGCTTCAGCGACCCAGGAATTAAAGAGGGCCGGGTAACCCCACCACTTGACGTACGCCCTTCCAATACGTCGTTTCAGCCCCTTCTCGAACAAATACATGTCTGGAAACTTCGTCGGCTGGATCTCCTCGGTGTAGAAGCCACCATGGATGGGTACAGTGTTCAGATCTTCGAGATAGTAGGTCCTCGGAGCTTAGCTGCGTATACGTCACAAACAAAACTGTTCGGGGATCCAATTCGCTGTGAACGCTTTCTAGAAGACGCCTTTCTGTTTGGAGATGCACACCAGGTCGTCAATTTTGGTTTTAGGCCTGCGTTGGTCATTTCTCTTCGGAACAGAATACACGGTCCGAACCAGGGAGTCATTCTTGACATCTTCGGGCATAATGCGAGTGATCGAGTGCACTGAATATTTATACTTGCGGAAGAGTTTCGGCAGTAGCTCAAGTCACTTGCAGCTGCCATTCACAGCGAAATGCTTCCACATCTTGCCTTTCAGAGTCTTGTTGAACATCTCGACAATAGATGCTTTGAGATTTCTGTAGGTGGAATAATGATTTATGTTATGTTTCTTCATCAGGGCCTTGAACTTTGCATTGTGGAATTTCTTGCCCTTGTCGGTTTGCAAATTGGTCGGGATGCGTCCTTCGCGCAATACATCCTCCATGGCCTCAGAGACGTCACATGCATTCTTCGACTTGACCGGCCTGGCCCAGGCCAATTTCCTACAGGCATCGATGACTGTCAACATGTATTTGTAGCCCTTGTTGACCCAAGCATATGGTATCATCTCGACGAGGTCGGCTTGAAACAGGTCGTTCATCCCAGAAATTATGACCTTACGATGGCGGTATATGTGCCTGGCGGCCTAATGCAGTTCGTGGGCTATTCCTATCCGACTCATCGTATGTAGCCTCCCTCATTCAGTTGTTTGACGATGTATGTAATCTCGTTGGTTTGCGAGTAATTTCCAACCCTTTACGAAGCGACCAGTAATAGTAGTCTATCCACCGGTTTATTTGGTCATCCCAAAACACTTATTCGATGTTCTTGTCACGATCTATCCTCTTCAGACCATCCCCACTTTTCAGTGCTAGGTCTCTGAAGAGGTCTGTGAGAATGTCGATTTGTTCGTGACCTTCGTTCTTATAAGCCCCACTCTCGGGATTATCTTGGTAAAGCGCGAGCGTGATTTCGAGCAACGTCTTGTATTCCAGCAGGTCAGATTATCTAACTCACTGGACTCCTTGCGAAATAGAAGTTCGTAAAGCCCGGGTATTCCACGCACCTTGTAATCGCCTACCTGGATTATCCCACCTGGTATAAAAATTATTTCATCAGTACCGAGGAACCATGTATCATTATGCCTGTATACACCATATGTTGTATAATTATTACGAGATGTGTACGATCGTAGGTACTGTCGAGCAGGAGCATAACACTTCAGGGCTTTCTTCCATGGCTTTTTCTTGTGTGCCAAATCCACATCCGATCCCTCATTCCGATGCGTTTGTACATCATCATGTTTCCTATTCTTCGTAGGTCAGGCAGTATCGTCGACTTCGGTCTTCGCGACTATGGGTGCTCCATTGTTCTCCCTGCGTACCTCGATACTGCGAGTGATGGGGTTGAAGATTTCTTCATTTATAAGGTCGCACGATATTTTGGCTCTTTTGGCGAGAAAATACTTCGAGCGAACCGACTGTATAACTCGTTGCAGTTCGCTATCAATGTTTCGACATCATACTGAATAACAATGGTTATTGTTGTTCTCTTTTATAGGTTTCGATGTGAGTCTCCAACAAACAATTTTTGACAATTTCCAGGCGTTTGTTTCTTTTATTGAATATGTCCTCGCAACGGTTTTGAATATTCGTTTTAGTGGCGAGGTGGTAAATCGAGGTAGAGAATGTATGCTGTATGAAATCTTTCAGCACTTTTAGATTCCTATCATTTTGTGCCGATGCCACATTTAGTCTGTCGGTAATTTGCCTTTGAACACGTGGTAAGTGCTCATCGATTGCCATCAATCACGAACGACCTCGGTCCTCACACGATCCATCTTCGCCCCGAGATCAGGCGATTAAGTGCGAAAGAACTTGCTCTGATAAGCCAACACATTGCGTAATTTCGAAATGAAGCCATTATCAGTTTCTTGGACGAAATGTTTGGTAGCAGTATTTTCATATCGTTCAGGTTCGCCAACATTTTGAATTATTCTTCTACCAGCATCGCAAGTTCCATCGTTTCTTGGTACGAGACATCCTCCATCTTCATCTTTGACAAGCCTCAGTTTGAGGCTACTCTGCCCGAATTTCGATATGCTATAACTCATTCTCGGTGGTCGACGATGAACTGATCGAATCCATGCTGATACCTGCCATTATATAGTGGCCAGTCTTTTAAGATCATCAAAAATCCATACTTGTCTTTACAGCACAAAGAACACAGGCTCTTGATATCCGATAATGCCATGCCCGTATTTATGTGGTAAACCTACACATGTCACAAATACATGTCGTCCATGCGAAACAGCATTAACAAATTAGCATTGTCGCAAAGCAGTTGTTTGGGAATGCGCGAATGAGTCTGGCCGAGGTACACAAAGTTCAGGTTCCCATGGAGTCCCATGCTAAAATATTCTTGAAGACAAGTTTGTTTCTCGCAGGCAATGACATCAAAGACAAAGATAGAATTTGGCAATGCTTCGCTTGGTGAAACTACTTCTTCGTTATCGCTAAAAGTGAAATAGTCTTCCACAGCCTGTGGTCAATCATTGGTATTTAGGTTGCTGGAGAGAGATGGATTATAGGTACCAGAAGGCCAAATAGAACACATGTCCTCCCGCAATTTGATGGTCCTGTAATGATGCAGCGCGCTGTATTCGGAAATAGGCTTCCATGTCGCAATTCGTGGGTGATAGCTTCATCTTTCGTAGTAATGCGTATTGATAGAGTAACATCTTAGTTGACAATATGTATGTTCCCACTACTATCTTGCAATGTTTGTGGTGCTGATTGTGGCACACGTGGTGCTGATTGTAGTATGTGTGGTGCTGATTGTGGTGCATGTGGTACTGATTATGGTGCAATGGTGCTGCTTGTGGTGCATGTGGTGCTGATTGTGGTTTGTGTGGTGCTGATTGTGGTTTGTGTGGTGTTGATTGTGGTGCATCTGATGCTGATTGTTGTGTATGCGGTCCTTATGTGGTGTGTGGTGCAGATTGTGGTGTGCATGGTGCTGATTTTGATGATTATTGTGGTGCATGTGGTTCTGATTGGTGTACACATGGTGCTGATTGAGGTGTGTGGTTCATGTTGTGCTGATTGTGGTTTGTGTGTGGTGCTGATTGTGGTGTATGTGGTGTTCATTGTGGCGCATGTGCTGCTGATTGTGGTTGCATAGAATCATTGCTGCAAATTTTACAATGTGTCTTTTAAGCATTCCTTCAGGTAATCTGATAAAGATAAAGTTTGCATTGAAAATACATTCTTCAAATTTTCATTCTGCAGGTCATTATTTCATGTCGACACACACTGTGCAGAGCTGTAAATGTTGTACTGTAGAAACTACAAAGATAATGCATCATTAGCATGTTATGTCCATACTGTTCCGAGTCTAGAATGATACTGAAACAGAAATGTATAAGAGGAGTGTAATTATGAGATTTTAGGTTAATTAACCATGATGTCTCGAAGAAGTAAGACCATATTTGGAAGTGAGATCGTCGATATGCTGATCAACAATCTACCATTCGAGCTGCACATGATGGCACAGGTATCAATACCATGGACGATGTGTGCAAGCAGCAAAATGTCGCTTATTCCTTGCACAAGGAGTAAGCCGACGAAACAATAACGTAATTAATTACTGGGCTCGGAGAAAAAATACAAGTGTGGGGCGTTTCCAACATGGCGATGGCCAAAGTGAAGATGAGCATGGCTGCAAAGAGCAAGTAGAAGGCACAAGTGAAACGAAAAGTGGTGAAAACGGGAATAAAATCATGCATGGCCAATAAAAAAATCTACCGGCGGATTTTTACACTACTTTTGCCTGTATTCGGAGCTCTTGAGGGCTAATCGTTGCCACGAGCGGTATTGTCCGAGCGATCAACACAGCATAAAATGAACGGAAGCAGTTGTCCGAGACCCAAATATACAATGCAAATATGGAAGCTATCGCCTTGGGTTAAAAAAGGTCAAGGCCTCTACCTAAGGCCATACCCAGTAGGAAGTGGAAGTATGCAAAAGTGACGCAGATGGAAGATGTGATAATGAAATTTCTAACGAAACGACTGCTCAAGATCTTAGATTTTGAACAGTTTGCACACAAATTGAAGATACCTAATTTTAGAGGAGTGTTCATGCCAGATGCTTTACTCCCTAAACCAAAATGTAATGAGTGCAACACTATTCATGACAGCTGGACCTGGTATGCACTTGGTAACTTCTGTCATACATGACAAATGTGACGACTACTTAGACAGTTTTGGTAATTTGCATCCCCCAACCGAACTGCGACTGTTCCTGAAAAATTGCAAACTGTCTTACAACTATGAGATGGAGCAGATGCTGAACACGTGAAACTGCGGGCACTCAAGTCTTTGCTTCCTTGTTCGTTTGTAAAATAAATTGAATAAAATGGCTATACAGAGACCAGGAACCATCAGTCATGTCGATAACACTTACTTTGACGGGTAGTAGTTCCGAGCTGCATGCGGTACATTTTCCTCTACTCGACCTGGAGGAGAAATGGTGTTTAGGTTTGGTCGATTTTCAATCATACAATGCGATACCGTACATCGATGAAAAAAATCTGCAAGAAGTATCTCGTGAATAAGTGTAATGTCTCCAGCGATGTAACTTTGCCTGTTGGCTCTTACGAATTAGACGACATTGCAAGGTACATCGAAGATTTGCTGTCTCCCGACACAGAATTCGAACTACATGGAAATTCCAATACTCTGAAGAGCGTCATCAGATGCAGCGAATATATCGATTTTACGAAACCGGATTACCTCGTAACGATGCTGAAGTTCGAGAAATGCATATACGATGCTGGAAAAATCCAGAAATCTCCGTGACTCGTAAACATCTTGCCTATTAATGTGATACAAATAAACTGCAATTTGGCGAGCAGCAAGTATATTAACAGTAGGCCAAGCAATACACTGCATGAGTTTCCGTCGATGGTCGCTCCACATTATAAACTGGTCGTGGTATCACAAAGCATAATTTATGTTCCGGTCGTCGCGAAGAGAGCACACGAGGTGGCAGTGAAGATTGTCGACTAGCGCAGAGAGTTGGTGAACTTTCGAAACGAATAAATCACACTATGCTTGCATTTGAGAAGATATGTATACGTTTTATGGTGACCAGAAACAATAAAACAAAGCAGACCATCAAACTGGCAATCAGTACGCCACAGGTCACCAAGTGGTTAACACATCAATGAGATTATCATTCGATGTCTTGGTTACGAGGTCGATCGCCATGGAAGATTATATGAACATCGAAGAGTAGGTCGCTTTTGAAGACAGTGTCACGAAAGTGGAACTTCATGCATATCAGGCATTCCTGATTGGACCTTACCTAATACCATAAGAAATTTGGATAGCATTCCAACACCAAGATATCTGCGCTCTTCTTTGTAGACATTCCTGCGATTCAGGGGGACACTGAAGAAATAATATCGGTCCAACTTGGCATCGACGAAAATAAATAGCAATGGTATTCTCTACCTCATCGATCGCATCGTTTATTTGTTCAACTGTGTCGAGGCAGACCAGACGAGAAATGTTGGCATAACGACTGCGAACAGAAATTACCACTCGCTCAACCCTGACGAGCTGTTTGCGGTCAAGATGGCACCCTGGGGGCTAGAAGATTACTACAGTGTTCATATATACCACGAAGATAAATTCGAGGTCTGCATTCCTCTAGCGATGTTGCTGGGATTCGCCGAAGACTACAAACGAATTATCATCAATTCGAAGCAGGAACTTGTACTGCTCCTAGCCAATATGCATGCAGATGACATCGTGGGTATTGGGGAAAACCCGGATAGAGTGGAACTGTGGTTACAGTGTCTATAATGTATGCTGCCTCATATTAAGCTGAGTAATACCGAACGCATCAATATGCTGAAGAATGTTGAAGTTGGCAATAACATAGATGTGACTTTCAGGTCGTGGAATCTTGAGACCTAACCCGAATTGTCCACAAGCTAGTGCATTAACTAGATGGTGAAATCCAGCTTTGCCACTGAGAAACGGAGGTACATCATCGTCGGGCTACAGACCAGAAGACAGCACAATTGGAGAGTGAGCTGTTCGCAGTTCGACACATGTCAAGTATAAAATTGTGAAAATATATTTGAATAGTGAAAGCTATCCTTACGTGGACATCAAGCAGTACTTGTTGGCATATGAAATGTATGCTCAATTCCAAAATGCATATTATTGGCGCACCTAATCCCCGATACTGATCCCAGATACCCTCAAGGGTTTGACCAAGCTCATGGTGTTCGATGTGAGTAAACAGGACGAGCGTATCAGTTCGAATGTGATCGACTGCAGGATCGAATTCACTACACATGGAAATATTCTTGCCAACATGTACACTTTCTGCCTGATACTTCACGAGCAACTCGCATTGTACAATTGTCGAGAAAAAGTCGTCAAGATACTTTCGTGAATGCCTCCGTGGGTCATACGATGGACCATAAGCGATATCTGTTAAGTTGACTTCGATCATAGACAGCAGCAGGATGTACTTCAATATGCAAGACTTCCAGAGCGGCTACATGCTCAAGAAGCTCACAGTGTCCTACGATGACGATGGTAAAACGTGCATGTGCCACCACCTTCCCTTATTCGTGGAAACTGTTGTACGAGAAAAGCAAGAAGACCAATGACTCGCTGATAAAGTACCACCATGGATTGGAGTGGGACGAAAGCAAGATTCCATACCACAAAGTGGGAAATGTGCTGTNGTGGGGCCCAAGCAGAAAAAATGGTAGAGCTACTTGTTAAATAGCGAAATTGACATGATCAATTTGCAGTTCGAGTACGGCTGTCCTTCGCTGCACAATCTGGCGAAACTTTTCGACGACCAGCAGCGCCATGTCTCCGACAGGTCAGAACCTGACTGGACGCACGCATGGAGGAATACACAGCTGCTGCGCAAATGGTTTGCCTCGCCCTTGGACCATGAATCTGCTGCCTACAACTAGAGAATAATTAGCCCGACATCGGTTACGCAGAATAATTAAAAAAATTAACAGAGATTGAATTTTTTTTGGTATGGCATTTATGTATTTATCTGTATAATAAATTCTATGTGTAAAACCATTTAAATGTTGATTTTTACCCTAACTCGTTAGACTATAATTTTTTCCTAAAAGAAACATTAAAAAAATAAAATGAACATACTTCTTATGTTACACAACCTATTTATGTATTGGTGTAAAACTGATGTAGGCTGAACTCGCACAGATGGACCTGGGAATGTACACATGCCTTCACATTGAAACAGGCAGTGTGTCAGATGCCTGGGAGCGGGATGAGGCAAGATTATAAGAGGGGGGTGGGGTTATATCGTTATAAATAATGGCTCTTTGTAGAAGATCAGCAGTTCGTCGACAAAAGTGTGCAGGTACGGATCGTCTCATCTAACATTTACAAACGAAATTATATAAAATATCACAGCTAATGGGATCTATGGCCATACTATGGACTGCTTCGTGTGTGGTACCAGCATGTCATTGATTTCTTCGGGTGGGTTGCCTACAAAAGCACCATTGCGGACTGCTATGGGGATGGTACCAGCAGCGCCATCGACTTCTTATGATGGGTCTTCTCCACCAGAAAATCTTATCCCTACAGTTACTGTGACAAGCTATTTTCGCACTAAACACTTCGCACGACAGCACGAAGTGTATGGCTGTATGATCAAGAGCAACCGCATTAAATATCTATGCTTATGGAGAGGGTCGTTGTTTTATCGCAGCGATACTCTCTGCAAACATGTTAAGTCATGCAAAGTTAAACTACAGACATCTACAAAGTCACGATATTGGTTCTGCAACAGAGATTTATTGCGGCTAGCATCGGCGGTGTAATGGCTGGTAATTTCGATCCTACGGCTCCTCTGCCAAAACTAACTGCGACCAGTATGAACGACGAGCCTGCGAACTCATCGTCAGGAGCAACATCTCTTTCCACAAAGTTATCTTAATTCCTGGTTCCTGTTCCTTCCAACATGACGACAGCCGAACCATCTGGGTCCACTTGTGTATCTTCTATAGAACTTTCAGTGTCTTATCGGTGTCGCTTTTACTGCAAAGGACTTTGCCTTCAAGCTAACTGCACGACTACATGAATTTTATAAGTGCCAAAATAGTTGGTTTCATGTTTAACGAAGGACTGACTAAACATATTCCTACGTGTTCCTGATTGTTCTTATATGTAGAGTGTTTTTGTAGTAATTTATTTCAATAAATTTCAGCACCAAAATTATATAATTTTTACTTTGTAACCCTATATCGTAACCAGTCTGGTATAAAGTGTTTTCGTTAAAAACATAGTTCTGAAGCAAATATATAGACTAATCACAATGGTTATGAAATGTTTAAACATACATTCCTAGAGCTAGAATTGATACTTGCAAACTGAATTTCACGAGCCTGCCCCCTAAGAGTTCGTAAATTATATTCACCTACCAAATACCTGTAAATATTTGCTTGGTAACGAGCCGACTTGAGAAAAAATGTGGTCTGCTACATAATTATTAAAAAATAATATATTACAACATACAATGTGATTCAGACCCTGACTGAAAATAACTATTTGTTTTTAATACAACATTTGTCTTTAAAGAGTTTTCAAAATGGTTAATATGATGAATTTAATCTGAAAAAGCTCTCCAATAAATGTGATCATGAGACATATGCATTGAGTGAAAAAATATATTACAAAATATTTAATACATTAAAAATGTATAATTCTACAAGGGAATGGCAGCCTCTTTGTTTGGTGCCTATTGCAGCAGATTTTAAGTAATTCTTCCTATTGTTGCTGAAGCAGTTGAATGGTTAGAGTACCTAACTCCCATCTGAGAAGTTGTGGGTTCAAACAACCATTCCTCTAACAGTATTTTTTCTTTTGTTAGATATTACCAAGTGTCATGGGAAAGTGTATAATTTATGTAATTTAACTTTTTAAACAGATTTTCCATTTAAAATATAAAATACATTTTCGATACATTTTTATGTACTTTTTTAAGACTAAGGCATTTTTCCAATAATAAATAAAATAAATTTAAATAAAATTATTAAAATTATTCATGAATTAATCGATTCCTACATGTCTGATCGTTTTACGATTGTTTTGACAAGGTCAGCTGCCCTGCCTGTCCATGCATGCTCGCAATCTCAACTTCATTAACCTTAATGAAATAATAAAAATTACATTTTAATTTTTAAGTGTATCTTTTCATAATTTTCAATAAAAAAATATTAAAGAAAAGTGACTAAAAGTATTACTATTCTGGAATAATAACGATAGCAAAAATAACATTTTTTTAAAATATAATTTTTTTCCCCATACACTTGATAATACATATACTTTTAAACCCCTGTCACAGCACATGTCCCGATATCAGAGTGGTCTAAGGCATCTGCATGCCGACCCAAGGTTCGGCAGTTTGATCCTGCCCTCCGTCAAATTATATTTTGAGCTCCGAAAATAAAAAAACCAATGCCCATAGCAGCCAACTCTAGAACCAATATGGCGGCCGAGCGAGAGTGACACCATTGCCCCTAGCAGGCGATGAAGGAACTATTGGAAACAAGATGGCGGATGGTGACTGTGCTGCCTACCAAGATGGTGGACTGCACCTAACAACATGGCTGCAAGCTGCACCTACCAAGATGGTGGATGGGAACAAGATGGCGGCCAGTGGCTGTGATGCCTTCCAAATAGCGGCTGTGACATCATCCATGATGGCGGATGGCATTACAACCCTCAGCCCTTGTTCCCGAACGAAGATAACCCTACTACTACCATATTTTCAGTTATCAATTTTGTAGATAGTTTTCCAACATTAAATCACGCTGAAAGATTTACTGACGGGAAAATGTGTACGATATGCTGAGTCAAACATTTTTGCCATTAACTTATTAAGATGAGTTAATTTAATGAAGAAATAATACTGTCAAGAAAATGACTTAAAGTTCTGTGACTAGAATGCGCAAATGTGAGAATTTTGTTGTATTAGTTTCTCTATTGTATTTGGTTATAAAATGTCTTGAATGTGTAGAAAAAGTTGCCTAATGTCTTCGTATTATTGCAGTTTTTGGTGAACTAGTTGAGTAAATGAGATAGTTCGATTTATATATATGAGAATCCAGTATATATGTTTGAATACTAGTGTGCGGATTTGTCTTTATTATATAGTAGTTAACAGTTAAAGGGAATTTATATAGTGGTCGATTTTAAGACGAAACCATATTCAAATAAAGGGTCTAGATGTAAATCTAACGTGGGCAAGGGAAAATACAGGAGAGCGAAGAAGTTCTAAAAAAAAAAAATGAAATCAGTAACTAAAAAATGCTTAACTAAAAAAAAAGAAAAAGAAGAGTGTCGTGTACGGTTTAAAATAATATAAATTATGAATGTAGCATTTCCTTAACAAAGCTGTGATACTTTTCAGTTTCTAATTATTTGCAAAAATTTTAATTACTTTTGTTAATATATTTCTTGGCCGTTAAAACCACTTTAAATGTTCCTATTGTTTCGTTACATTGAGTGCACATACAGTACATAAGAATACTCCATTAACCAGTTTGTCACAAAAACTATTTTACTGGTGTAAGAATTTGCTTTACAATTATGTGTAGCAATAAATTACTGTTATGAGTAACCTTCAAAACTATAATTATTTGATGTTGAATGGTTGCACAACACAAAAAAAAATGAAGCATGGCAATGGTAACTTAAATAAAGTTGACAGAAGTGGCACAAATAAAAGAACATTATATTATTTTAAAATTCTATTATCTCATAAATACTCTGGATAGTTACTCAAAATCACACATCAAAACGATGCTGCAAATGTGCGTAGCTATTTACATTTTCCGAAGCATTAAAACCGCTAATGTCGACGTTTTAGATAGTTTTTAAGTAGTATTCCAATAATGCATGCATGGTTATATCAATGCATTATTGTAAACATAACACATTATTTGCGTATAACTTGGGTTTTAAGAAAAATGAAGTAAATTGTAAGCATTAAATCATATTCCATTATCCAAGGCAAGATATTGTTTACAAGATTCCCATCATTTCAGCCTAGCCGAACGAGGCAGAAGAGGAGCTGTAAACACTCAGAACTCTCCTCCTTCTCACAACCTCTATCAAATCTTCAGCAAATCCGAATACACTGGGGCCGCGGTGGCTGAGCAGTTATACTGCTCGACTCCCACCAAAGCGAACTGGGTTCAATCCCCAGCCAGGTCACTTCCGTATTTTCTCAAGTGGGAATCGTGCCAGATGATGCCAATGGTTGGCTGGTTTTCTCGGGGATTTCCTGTTTCCCCTGCCCTTGCATTCCATTGCTGCTCCATTCTCGCACCACTTCACCCTGATTGGCTCTCAAGACCTCGCTGTTAAGAGCTGCCCAAATCTCTCATCTCAACTATATCGAACATGCAACTGCCCCCTGTGTGTCAATGTGCCATGGGGTGAGCCTCCAATCGCTTGTTCTTGACGCCGGCCGGGGATGCGCACGCCCTCCCCCGCCCTCATGTAAGCCTTCCCCCCTCCACCCTCCTTGTCCTGGCCACGGCTGAAATCCGCACACCGCCTGGTAGCCCTGGGACTCTGGGGGTGGCTGGCTGGCTGGGGTGTTCCGAATCAATACGAGGTGGGTTCCCTGCAAGGGCGCCAGCTCGCCCCACAAAACTGCACTTGAATGCTTCTTGCTGGTAAAGGAGGTGGCTGGGTCTGGCGGTTGTATGTGGTGGTGGTGTGTGTCGAGGGAGTGGAGGGGGCGTGCACCCGCTCGGCCACCAGACAAACATCCTCCCGCGTTACATCAACGCAGTCAGGTATAAGCAGTTAAACGCTACAGAACCGGCGCGTTCCCCCTACTAACAAACCAGATCGCGCGCCCTTCTCTCTTCTTCTTCGTGTCGGACAACGCTGGTTGAAATATACATCAGGAGGCGACCGGCCAATTAATATTCCATGTGGCGCGCTTCCGAGACCGCGGAGAAGGGTAAATGCTGGGGCGAGGCCGGATGAAGTGGATTTGTAGGACAACAGCAGCAAGGCGACCCGCGGAGAATTTTTACTTGCATTCTGCAGATTCATGGTAGGCCCTGCACAGATCTCCACGGATGGAGCTCGGGATGGGAGATGTTTCAGATCTGTTCCAGAATGCTAATATATGGACTATAAATAACAAGATACCTTCTTGTATTATACTATTCATCTGTTCGGATGTTACAACAACATATTCCTGCATAACAGCAAAGCATTTGGCATACTTGTTTCCCTTAACAAAATATTCATCTGAATAGTTGCAACCATGAATAAACTCCAGGGACCACGAAATATGCTGAAAGGCATATCGTATTTCCCCAGCGTAAGAATTTCACTGAAATAAACGTTATATTTTGCTGCAGCAATATAAGGATTGTTCGATTGATAAACGTATTTGGTATCATCAGCCATAGGCATTTTTGATGGCATATAAACATTAATTTAATTCATCAAACATATTTACTGTGTTAACAGATTCTCAACTATGTTTCCTCATTGTCGTAATCCCGTGATTGTAAACATGTTTTTCAGAGAGAAAAAAAAAGCTACATGCCTACACCATTTACACTTTTATTTATTTTAAACGATACGGACGATAATTTCAATAACTATTCATAAGAGACAAACGTGAACTTATTTTGCAAACATCATGTTTCTTTAGCTGAGAGTATTTGAAGACCACATGGACATACCTGATAAGTCACATTTTGCTAATTTTACATGAGAGCTATGTTAAATTTAAAAACTGTTATGTTCTTCCCTGTATGCTGATATTTCAAATTGCTGTATCTTGTGATTGATTACTTTCTTCCCCATAACTATAACATTAGTGGAAAACACCGTATCGAAGCCAACAAATAGCACAAAAACCCGGAAATGGAAAAAAATGGATTTGTCAGGTTTTCCCCCTGTGGTATTCATTTATTACACGTTGAAGGGCGCGTAATATAGTCACTGAAGAGTTTCTTCCAAACATGCAACCTGCTATGATTGCTTTGAAAGTAAGTATGTTTCACAAGCACCGTACAATGCACCAACGTTGCGTATTTTATTATATTAAAATGTTTCGATGTATTATTACTATTAGAAAGTCAGTTTTTTGTTAAAATTGTTACAGTTATTAAAGAAATAAATAAATAACCAGATTCTTTAGTTAGTGAAATAGACTTTACAGTTCTTTATACTCAGTAATTCTCTGTGTGCTGTGTTTGTGAGATATCATTTTATCTTTGACCTCAACTTTGCGTGAACCGATCACGCGACTGTTAATTGCTTGTTATTGACGCGGAAACCTTAAAGGTTTTCTCTAATAAGTGCCTTAATGATCGCCAGATTAAGTATGACACAAGAGATCACAGGTTATTTTGTAGTCAAATGAATTAAAGCATTTCTTATTCATTTTAGCTATAATCACTTTTGTCGTACTGTCAAACACAACAAATTAATACCATGAATATGGTGGATCTTAAAACTTCGTGTTTCCTGTTTAGCTCATCTTGGCATTATATGAGCATACAGTAAGAGCCAACGTGTTTGAAAACAACCAAATAATCGCCATTAACCACACTACATGTTAGCTGATTCCTTGGGGTTTATTTCATAATTGAACGGTGTTGGCTACACTGTTTAGCGTAAACGCCAGACTCGTAGTTACGTATTACGGGTACTACAAATATCATTATATTTAAATTGATAATTAAGGAATTGTGTCTATTTTTTCATGCAACTTTAATACGTATTGCATGTGAGAAAATAGCAAGTACGTAAACAATTTTCATTTTTTGCATGCTCATTGATCTTTAACAAATAGATTCTAATAGGTATCAAATCGAAAACTTAAACTTTCTTTTTAGCTTGTAAAGTTGATAACTACACCAATTTTTACAGCGTAGAAATATTATAGCGTTTCAGTATTGATTTTTAACAATGTTTTCAAGTTATAACAATAAATATTTTTTACAAGGGTTTCACCCGTCGGAGATATTAGAGTGCACGTTTACTGCATTGATATGTTATGAAATGCAAAGTCTGGTAAGTCTGTACTATTGTACAGCTTTCCTTTACTGGAGATATGGTATTCTAATGAAAACACAGAGGCATTGGCAGGTAGGCAAGAGGAAAACCATTAGAAAAATGACATATATGTCCATACTTGTGGTTTCCGATATGTTTGGCGGCATCAATATAGGGCATGGAAACGAAGAAGAGAAGGTTATGATAGATCCTGTTTGGTCAAATAAGGTTCGTTAAATTAGAGTACGGAGAGAATTCAAATCCACGTATTTGAAAATTTTCTGAAGGGGCTAAATAATTTGACTTCTGCATGTTATTCACACTGGTTTCTATAAAATCCCTGACATGCTGGTTATCTAAATAGAAACTCCCCCTCCCACCATTCCCTAGCTCTCAGTTTTGTCGCTCTGAAAACATTACAGATTTACGCACATTTCAAGTGAAGTGAAAGTGCCTTGCTTTGATATTGCATGATAAACGCGGGTGTTTTCGTGCCCAAAACACGTCCGGGTAGAAAGCATAAGGAGCGCGACAGGATTCGTACGTGAGAGAAGTGAACACGTGACCGAAAAGCGTGTTAGGTCATGCAACCAAGCGTGTTTTTTGTCACTCAATAGCGTGTCTGATTCGCGTTCGGGAGGTCGCGGGTTCGATGCTGGCTGATAACACTTGCCAGGACGGGTAGGCGTGACATCATTGGTATGATCCTGTCTCTAATAGCCACGCTATGTAAATAGGAGTAAGTTTGGTCATAAGTCCGCTAACAAACGACCGAGCAACATGGAGAGCTTCCATCCAGTGAATCACTATGTGGACACGAAACCTGGACACTCAAGTGATGAGTATTCCTACTGGTTCGGCGGGGAGTTAAAGACTTACGAAGAATTCTGTGCTGGAAATCTGCACTGGTCGGGTGCCAGTAATCCTACATCTTACGAGTCATGTAAGCAAGTCATCGATTGTCGAATGGCTACTGCTGGTTGCTGTGTATACTACATGAGAGAACACCAAGCTGCCTTGTTCTTCCGAGGAAGTAGNCTACTGCTGGTTGCTGTGTATACTACATGAGAGAACACCAAGCTGCCTTGTTCTTCCGAGGAAGTAGAGGCCTTCGTAATTCTACGAGTCAAGCTGATACACTCACCGGACTGCAACACCATCGCCTGCCAGCAGCCGACGGCTGCTAGTTTCCTATAAGCGGTCCCAGGATGTCTGACTCGAGCATACCAGGATCTGATGGAGATGTTCCAGTCAGCTGAGCGGCAGCAGTTTCCAGTAGTGGCAGTTCCAGCAGCCTGTAGGCCTTACATGTTAATCCACTCATAAGATGATGCTGTTACCTTCAAAACATTAATACACCCGGATATGTCAACTTCATGTCTACGGAAAGTAGTCAAAGAAATTTTAACTGATGTATTCAGTTTTTTTTGTAAAAATGTGAATAAATGTATGCATGCATGTAAAAAAAAAGATTTATTCAAATAACTCATGTGCCATATATAAAGCAAAG
This sequence comes from Clitarchus hookeri, assembly GCA_002778355.1. NCBI lineage: Eukaryota > Metazoa > Arthropoda > Insecta > Phasmatodea > Phasmatidae > Clitarchus > Clitarchus hookeri. The sequence goes on along the minus strand of NQII01001147.1, from coordinate 377,955 downwards.
TATATTCAAAACTGGTATACACTTAAAAATGCTATGCAAGAAAGTTTAACTAGCAAGCAATATTGAAAGTTTTCATATTAATATAAATTTTATAAGTTGATAAACACAGTCATTACCGCACTTATTATGCCCATCGATACCAAACACAAGCTTNTTAATATAAATTTTATAAGTTGATAAACACAGTCATTACCGCACTTATTATGCCCATCGATACCAAACACAAGCTTTGTTACATAACCACACCGAACCTGTATGCGCCTTTATTTCCACACGAATGATTGGCATAAAAACGTGCATCAAAACATATTTCTCAGTTCCTTCGTTCGCCATATAGAACTCAGCCGATTTTAATCGACTTGAATATGACATAATACTTCAGATACTACTATAGCCCTCCTCCTACACATGCTCGCGCCAATTTAATTTAAAACAGACTCTCGAAATCGATTGCATACATGAATGAATTAATAAGTTTTTCAGAGAAGCATAACGGACTGTATACGTAATTAAACACACATTAACATGCATGCATAAATTTAGTTTATTTACTTATTATATAAATTCTATATTTATTATTTTTTCATAAATTAGATCTTTTCATTTCCCTGTTGTTTGCAAATCATATAGTAGCTAAAAGTATCATATTATATAACCCAGATCCTTCAGTACATTGATGATTGAAGATATCTCAACAATGTGTGAGAGTATCTGCTTTTTTGCAGGTCAATCAAATGTATGAGCCTATAAACGAAGTTATTGGGTTCTTCATAAAATAAGTAACTAGACTTAACGAGTTTCTTCGCAGGAGGTTAACGATACATTTCTGTGTGTATGTTAATTTCATCTCGATCATCATAATAATTATAGACAGGGACACCATTGTAATCATATTCTTCACAACTATCAGTACATATGTCGGGGCCACCACATTCGTCACCTTCATCAGTTCTGTGCTCAGAGTAGTTGTTTTGGTAATGAACGAGCTCGAGTAATTTCTTGTCTTTCTCTAAATCTTCTTCAGTACATATTATTAGGTTTGACGCAAAACAACAAATCATATAGTCTTCGACTCCCATGGGTTACGTAATTGTTCACTCGTATAATTTCGCTAGGAAAAAACTTAATTTCCTTGGGTCCGAGAAACCATTTACCATTATTCTTATACACACTACATGCAGTATTGTTCTTNGAAAAAACTTAATTTCCTTGGGTCCGAGAAACCATTTACCATTATTCTTATACACACTACATGCAGTATTGTTCTTATGTGTATGTAGGTTCCGAGATACCTCTGGACCAGAGTACTGGGCTTGAATCCATGTTTCTTCTACTCCAACTTCAAGTTGTCATTTTATTCAGCAACATGTTTACGCATTTGCTTTGTAGATGTCGTCAATTCGCAGTCTTGGAGTCTACATTTTCATTCTCTTCGTCATGGCTAGCTGTAACTTCTTAGTTTTTCACTTTACATTTTAGCAGTGGCAATAAGTGTAGTGCATGCTGTCTCGAGTTAAGCAAAGATGCATTACCATTATGCATACTAGTGTGTCTCTTTAAATTATCGCTTCTATCAAATGTCGCACCACAGATAGTATTTTGGAGACTGGTGTTTTTGATCATTCACTACTGTCTTATCGACATGCGTTGCAACATTTACGGAAGGTCTTGGCACAGTAACAACATTGTTTTCCATGTAATTTTTTCAGTAGTTGGAAAAGGTACTTCCATAGAGGTAAGCTACACAGTAAACTTTTTACAACCATTGGCTTGCATCGTCTTCAAGCATATGTGAGTTCATACACATGTGCTACTGCAATGTGCTGACCCCTCAGTTGTGACTCCTTAGTGCTGACTCCTTAGTGCTGACTCCTCAGTGCTGACACCTCAGTGCTGACTCCTCAGTTGTGACTCCTCAGTTGTGACTCCTCAATTGTGACTCCTCATTTGTGACTCCTCACAACCACCGACTTCTCACAGCCAACTACTCCTCACAATTTCAGTCTCCTTACAAGTTAACTGAAGTTCTTTCCATGCTAGCAACTTGAGTATCTACTCAGTTTAGCTTTTGCTCTTGACATATTTCATCAAATGGATTTAAACATTTTTTATGCATCAATTTAACCAAACATTGTATATAGTAGTTTAATCACACTGCCATTGCAGTTACATCTTCAACAGTTTCTTCCAGACAAGTCCTACGCTCCGCTTGAACTCATGGTCACGCTTAAAGCAGACAAGTGACAAATAAGCCCAGCCAGCATTCTACATAACTGACTACTGCCAGACCAACCCCTCACAAGACCGACACCTTACAAGACCGACACCTTACAAGACCGACACCTCACAAAACTCCTGCCGACTGACTCCTGCCGACTGACTCCTATCGATTGAATAGCAACTAACCTATAGGTCATGTATATATTAATTTATATATGCAGATATTTCATCACGTTCATTGCACGCAGTGTTGATTATCAACCATTTGTTATATGGCGCATGACTGATGCTGGTTCACAAGTTATTTACCAACTAATTCTCGAGCTATACGAATGGACGCTGTATAAATCACCATTGATTCCGCAAACTCGTGAGCATGCCCATGGCTGTAGATGTAGCACCATCTGATCGGGACTCGAACCGGTGACACACTCGCCAACATATTCGACGCCCAGAAGCATGTCTCCCTGTTTGCGAAGCATTTCACGAATCATTCATAGATTGTATGAACTTTCCCTTTTGAATTCACTTTACGAAACACATTGTGAACGAAGCATCTAATTAGAGGAACGTTTATTGTACTGTTCTTTAAAGGAACCCAGTTTATGCTCACAGAAGGCACTCCTCCTTACATTTTAAATGTAAAAAATTAAAATTTAAATTTTTTTAAAAATATGGGAGCATTTTGAAAAAAAAAACCCACATACATATTCGCGCGAGAAGAAATCGCATATCATTGGAAAACCCGCAGATACCGTCATCGATACAAAAGCATATTATACATTTTTTAAATATATTTGTAGGTATAAAATACCTATTTATAAAACATAGATAGAAATATTAAATATATATAAATTATTTTGTACTAAATATTTATATATAATCCTACAAACTTAATGTAAAATAAATTATAATCAATTAAAATTAGCTACGTTAAATGCATGAATCATGTAACAAGGTACACATATCAGATCACACAGTCTATGATAAGAGAGTACGTATTTATACAACCATAACTAGTTAATGCCACCACTGATGGTGTAGAACACTTGCAGGCGTGAAGCAAGGCTGTCGTAAAAGCGAGCGCCTGTATGCATAATGTTCGCGCAAGGATTACATATTTCATCCTCGTGTTAACTTCGTTCTCGAGAAGATGTACCTAGCTACACACATAGTGTAGGCCTGTCACAGTCCTCGCTGAAGTATACTGGGGAACCATCTTTCCGTAGAGTTTGTGTGTTAACTGCATATACATGCCATCCTCTACTCCACCTTAATCGCCACTCGCACGTGCTTATAAGTGCGCCAGGTTGTCGGGGTTCATCATAGCATGGCGAGCACACAAATCTTGATAAAAGTAATTTGCTTGCGTACCAGTTTTCATTTAGGACGTATTAGGTAGGTAGGACTTTTAGTCGACAGCAAGGTCAGAGCAAGTTACTCAGAAAAGCAGAAATCGGCCATCGATGGAATCGTAACAGAATCTGCCTGGAGTGATTTCGGGAAATCACGGGAAGGCCGAAATCAGGATGGCCGGACCGGGACTCGAANGTAACAGAATCTGCCTGGAGTGATTTCGGGAAATCACGGGAAGGCCGAAATCAGGATGGCCGGACCGGGACTCGAACTCAGGTCCTCCCGAATGCGAGTCCGAATGTTAACCACTGCGCCACCTCGCCCGGTGACGTATTAGGAATAAAATCGCTAAATAGAAAACACATCCGAAGCCAGAGATGCACAAGCTTAGCAAAGACACGAAAACGGAACCATAAATGGTATAGCCAGGCCACGGTTAATAGAAACACATTTTTTGTTCCTTGCTTAGTTTCTTTTACATACAGCCCTCCGTTCATCCTTCCATAGCTATACGTAAAAAAATAACACTGTCACTAACCTGACGATTAAAACTCACATATGACAACCATACTAAAATGGAAGGGTTTGTGTTAAAAAATAATAAAAATAAAATCACTGTCTTAATTATTTGTGCCAACCCCCTGAAGTCGGTCTACGTATTTGATTTGCTAACAAGTATTGCAAGTGTGCCAATGACATTGTGTAGTTTTTCTTTGATTTTTGAGAGATTTTTAAGTATTTTTCATTTACGTAATTTAAAAACGTGTCATTATAATGATCCTGTAACCACAGCTTAAGGTAACTGCTATGTTCTTTCATTCATTTCGATACTAGGTCTAGAGCTGTTTCCACAAGAATCTTAATTTAGCCCCTTAATTTCTTCGGAACTTCGGTTCTTTTTCCATACCCCTTAATGTGCTTTTGCAGCCCCAGTATTTAAAATGGACATTAAAACCACATTTTCTTCACATTATTTCGATATCGGATAATGGTATACATCTAATGAAATTACCGCATTACTTTCATTTGTGTAAATTAAAAATGTTAGACTGCAAGACCAAGTAACCACAGTGCATTCAAGGTACAGCCGTGTGCTTATTTCCGGGTAAAACACGTAGGCGTGACAACTAAACCGATTCTCTTCTGATTGCTTTGTACATACACTCATTGCATGCTTACGTTCATGTAATTAAATATTTGACACGACCTACAAAGTACCCGTCTACGCCGACCCCGGTGTGGATATTCCCGGAACACTCTTTTCCTAGCCGTAAATGATAAGAAACAAAGCTAAGAACGCTTCTCTTTTTTTATGCGGATGTTGGGAGCTTAGCTGCTATGGCAGACGAAAGAGAAACACAACTCTCATAGGTAATTATATGTACTTAAAAAAACAAGAGTTCATGATTAAAACGGACTACACATCTAAAATCCAACGAACTTGAGTCCTCGTCTAAAACCTTCTTTCACTTTACATAAACGAAAATTTATATTTCAATATTAAATTATAGTTAATCTTGTATGTGACCAAAATAAACTTTAAGTGAACATATATTTTTTATGACTTCCTAATGAGGAAACATTTTATCTAACTGAATCAACAGTCATGTTTTCTAGGGTAGCTCCCGGATTTCCGTGCCGGACGATGATGCTGGTTGGCGGGTTTTCTCAAGGACTTCTTGTTTACCACGTCCTTGAATTCCGGCGCTGCTCCATACTCACCTCGCTTCGCCCTCGTCGGCTCTCAACACCTCAATGTTAAGAGCCGTCCAAATCTCTTCGCTCACTCTTCATTCATATTTTCTATATACTATTTTCTAATATTTTTTTTAAATTATTTATTCTAAGTTTTAATGGTAATTTTAACCCTTTCAAACACACTTAATTTTATAGTTTCAGGTGTNTAAATTATTTATTCTAAGTTTTAATGGTAATTTTAACCCTTTCAAACACACTTAATTTTATAGTTTCAGGTGTCGCAAATATATTAATTAATGATGCATGCTGTACTCAAGTCGACACAATTCTTGTTTCGCTGTCAGCGTAGGCTCTATGTTCGGCATTAGTAATAACAATCAATTATGACCTAGACAAATAGAGTTATTGCGAATCATTTACCTACAGTTTACATCATTGATCATTACAGACCAAAATTTGCCTATAGGTACGTAATGTGCACAAATGCGTTCACTGTTTCACATTGCGTAGGGCAGATGGAATTTTTTTGACGTGAAAAAAAGCTAATGAAACATTAATTACAATATAATTTGCGCTCTCCGGCCTAAAAACAAACAGAAGTGTTCGCTAGTCCACAGATTTAAAACAGAGTTTACATTTTAAAAAAATAATTGTTTTGCACTATTCGTAATGATATTTTTTACTGGAGTCAATACATGAGATTCATTGTCTGCGCGATAAAAAGGCCTGACTCATTTGCGGGAAATTATGAAACGTAATTTATTATCTTTTTAATATACATGCCATACATTGTGGACACGTCAAAGATAAAACGAAACTTACAACGAAGGGAATTTTCGAGCCAAACTTTACTTGTTAACAACGCATAAAGTTTTTATTATTTAACACATATCTTGCGCAGTGGTGTATTTAAGGGCGAGGCGGAAGGAGTGATAACATCCCCCCCCTAAGAGCGAAAGAAAAATACCTTTTTATACGCAGTATTTTCTGGGATTAAAATGTACCTAATAAAAATTTTACACTGTTGCAAATAAATATTTGGAAGCTAATCACTATGTGCATTTATGTGCGCACACACANCCTAATAAAAATTTTACACTGTTGCAAATAAATATTTGGAAGCTAATCACTATGTGCATTTATGTGCGCACACACACAAACTATATACTATACATATAGAAGCACTCACTTAGACCCATTTTAAATTTTATCACGTCACCATTCCANCACACACAAACTATATACTATACATATAGAAGCACTCACTTAGACCCATTTTAAATTTTATCACGTCACCATTCCATCCGCTAAAAGTTTTGAATAAAAATGCTAAGCTTTAATATTTAATAGTGACGATATAACCAAGCAAGTCACCAAAACAAGCAAGTATATGTGAGTCTGCATATATGTTTCTACAACAGTTTTAACACCAGCAATGCAACAGAATTGCTGCGTTCTTTCTCTCGACTAAGGTAGCCGCTATTCACTTGAGGATGGGTCTTTCTCACCATGATGCATTTTTTAATGCTTCTTTATTTAAGCTTTTAAGAATTTGCTATTAGAAAAGGCCGCTTGAGTCATAGCGTGGAGGGCAGAGGTAACATCTGAATTATTAATGTATAACTAATTGACAACTTGAATAATGTAAATACTACTTTCTTGAAGAAAACTCATTAGCTTGCAAAAGAAGGGCATGGGGTTGGTTAAAAAACATTTAATTGTTTAAGAATTCGATACACTTAAGGCTTCTTTTATGGAAAACATTCCGACGTTTCTCTGAAATATGAGACAGTTCAAAAGTTGAATAAAATAATAATTTTAAAATGTCCTTATTTAAATTTAGGTAAGATTATATTTCTTTGAAAAACTCTATTCTTTACATCCCCGTTGGTCGTGTGGTTGCATGACAGATGTCACCCATCCCTCAACTGTCTCTTATATCGTGAATATTTATAACGGCCTCATAAGAGACGATTTTGGTTTTTATTGATTCAAGGAAACGAGGGNGTCTCTTATATCGTGAATATTTATAACGGCCTCATAAGAGACGATTTTGGTTTTTATTGATTCAAGGAAACGAGGGTAGTTATTATCCTCAAGAAGTAAATGCTAAAAAGAAGAGCACGAACAAGAAAATTACAAGCAGTTAGAGAAAACTAATTGGTGTAAGGATACGTTACATGGCTTTCAGTATGATACAGGATTTAAATAAAAATAAAACATATGGTATTGGAATCGCAACCGACGAATGCACGAATGACTTCAGAACTCTGTGGTGGTTTGAAAAAAATGCAGATAGTAGCGTTCATGTAATTCATTGTCTTTACTACGGCATGTTTCAAATTTGTCGATATCCAAGTTTCCAACTCTTCAAAGCGTCAGGAATATAGCTGTAATAATATTCAATGCTATTTATTCCTTTACTGCATTTTCAAATGAAATAATGTTCGTATTTCAATAATTTGGAGGACAATTAAGTGAACTGTGCGAGACTTGCTGGACCAAACGCCATAATGGAGCGTTAACAGTTTAATTTACAATTGCACAAAGTAGTAGAAGCGCTGCAAATGGTTTTCAAATTGAAAGCATGACAGTTAATCTAAGGACAATGGCTGTAACACTTAATGATCCGACATTTGTTGTGACATTTACAAATTGTAGTGACGTAAAAGTTACTCAGGCAGACTGCTTTCAATAATATAGAAGAGAAAAATAGTGTTTTGANATACAAATTGTAGTGACGTAAAAGTTACTCAGGCAGACTGCTTTCAATAATATAGAAGAGAAAAATAGTGTTTTGAGAGAGAATAGAATTATTTACCTCTAGAGCTGTTGAGTCTTTTAATACACTTTTCGCTAAAGCTGAAGAAACTGCAAAATCATTATACATGACTATCATTGTCCCTCGTACCATCAAACAGTAAACCTTGCGCGGAAAATACTACTAAGCATTAGAATGTCAATGTTAAAACATCTACTGACAAATGTTGCCAAACGCCGTGCCCTAATTGAGGTATTTACTAGTGTACATGCACCCATGCATACTTCGTAGGCCCTTGATGACATACTTGATGAATTCGGACAGGCAACCTTGTTGGCTTCAACCACAGCTATTGTCCAGCAAATTAGTTTTATTTAAAATGTATTTCGGCGAAGAACTTGTTAATATCCAAAATGTTGTAAGGTTAAATCAAGTGTTCAATATTATTTAAATTTGACTTACATAAAATTTTGTGTCATGCTGATTGTATGTGTGTTGGCAATTTGTATTGCTTGTTTATCATTAGCTTCTGTCGGTTGTGAACAGATAGGCATAATACGAATTTATGGTTTATACATTTTTTAAGGTGCATCTTTCCATAATTATTTACTGAGTTCAAAATTCTATGGCTTCGGATTAGTGATGTTGCCCTATTATACTTTAAATAAAATAATCATATCGAAAATCAATTGTAAGCTATAAAATGCATCTAAAAATGGCAGCACATGTAAGCCGCAAGACAGCGAGAAGTAAACGTGTTCATTTACTCGTAAATTTGCATTTCTAACAGCACTGACAATGTCACTTCCGGGGACAGATACACTGATAAAATTAAGTGTATATCTACACATACGCATTTTTGGTAATTTTACATTTTGTATGTGTAACTTGTAAAAACAACTATAGTACGTGGACTTTTTCACAAATGTTGTTAATAATCCATAGAGTACCACATGTCTTTGGTAAAAAATGTATGATTGTATGGCTTAGTAAACACAGTGTTGGTGTTAATATACACAATTTTAAGTAAGTTTACAAATACACCCAACCACTGTATTAAAACTTTTTTTTTGTACAGTGTAAGAAAGTGTTGTGCCCATGTTCACTGTGTGTTATGTTCAGTGTTGCCTTTCAGACCAAGAGGTTCTAACGGGCTATTCAGATTAATTGAGGGCGAGGTGGTGTGGACTGTTGGGTGAATGGGTTTCAGTGTATTGACAGGGGAGCATGCCGGTTATTTGGCGTTCCGGCACGCGTGATTCTATGATAAGTAAGTGGGCGAAGTGTAGAGGTGATGCATGAAAGGGAGTTACTTGAGCGGGCGAGGTCAAAAAGTGGATGACTTTAGGGGTAATGGAGGCGGCGGAGGTGTGCCCAGAGGGAGCCATTGGAGGAATTGAGTGATTGAAGGCGTGGGAGTTCCTGGTCGGCCTTCCCCTTCTGGACCAACCGCCGGCACCAGCCCCGCAGACGGAGGTACGAGCTCCTATCCCGCGGGATTCTGGATGCCTGCCATCGGTCACGGAAGCCGTTCTGCAGGGACAGGGCGTTACAGATTTTGATGGTGCCGGAGGGGGGCAGATGAGGGGGAGCGAAGCGGAATGTGAGCGTTGGCGGCTGAGGTGATGGCGGAGGTGAGGGTGTTGGTGTAAAATTACACCGACATCAGTGGAGACAATGTTGCCACATATATTTAGTGTAAAATTACGCAATCTTTTTACTAAGNTAAAATTACACCGACATCAGTGGAGACAATGTTGCCACATATATTTAGTGTAAAATTACGCAATCTTTTTACTAAGTATGCATGAGTACGTACGTACTTCAGGCGAATTAGGACGTGGCATAATATTTCTAATCACGTTTCTCTAGTGAATTAGTACATGGAAAATATTTTTAATTATCTCTTATCTGGCCACTGATATATGATACAACAAAGGAAAACTTTAAACCTTTTGCACTTATATACTAAACTGTTTTAAAAACGATCTGCAAAACCACCTAAAGTTCAGTTTTTGCTTTGTGAAAAGTTAAATTTAAAAGCTGTGAGGTAATAATAGACGTTTTCCAGAGTTTTGTAAGGGAACAAGTGCGTACTTCATTCGAAGATTGCTGTTTAAATTCCGGTCTTGCATGTCAGTGAGTGTTGTCAGTCCCAAGCATACGTTCTCAAAATTGCCAACAATAAAAACATCAATCCTATCATACCGTGGATAGAAACATCTCAATGGACTTGCTTTAAAGAACGTGCATCGGGATAGTCCGACTGACAGGAGAAGGTAGTTAACTGTTTTGCACAAGGAGCTGCTTGTTGAGAAAGCCTCATTTAAAAAGTTTTTAAGCAATTTTTACTCCCCTACTTCAGTTAAACACGACTATTTTGAGAAAAGAGCTTTTAAATATTTAGTTTTTTTTTTTTTTTGCTTTAATTCAGAAAACTTGTTTAGGGAATGCATTCTGAATATAATACAAATATCACACTAGTGATATGTAATTTATTTATAAATTAAAATACTCCTATTTTTTAAACGATATCGTTTTATTGAGATAATAGAAACTTACAATATTGTTGTCTTGGTATAAATGATCAACTGGTGTAAGACATTTCACTGGTATTGTAAATATTTATTTCGGAACGAACTTTGCCACGCCAACAATAGCTGAAAATATTTCGTTTACACATATCGAATTATTAAGATAAAAGGCAATGCCACACAAAAATATACAATACTCTTTATCACGAAAGTTTATTTACATTAAAAAGTCAGGAACATTTTCAAACTCAAATATATGATACCCATTATCATATCAGAAGAACGAACACAAAATACGCTTTTTCTACCAAGAAATGCACAAGGACAATTGTAAAGTGAAGGCAACTGAACATCGCCAGGTTTCCCTCGCTGATTTCATCTTACACTCGTTTCGAAGTTTTGTGTCCCGGTATGTGTCTTGTAAAACTAAAGTTTGAGAAAGTATTTTCTTATATGTAGGAACTTTATTTCTGTCTCACAGAAGCCTTATCAATTGAAAAATTATCTGGTTCCAGTTTTTTCATAGTTAATGTAACCAACATTTTTGTAGATTTGATGTCTGTACGCAGTAAAATAGTTTGTTTGTTTTACAAACAATTCTTCGGAAAAAGTAGAAGTAGCCGATTAATATTCTTACAGCACTACAGTACAAACACCGTTTCTTTACAACGCACTTTTATTAAACTTTCAAAATTGGTTACATATTTATAATAACCCAGTCTATAGTCGGTTCATGACTGGAAGAAACTTTTGAAAATCAACCTTTGAAAAAACACCCTAGCCGTTAGCGACATGCATATAACATTACAAACAGCGGCGGGCGCGGATGCAGTTATGCCGTTAGGTTGCCAGCACAAAGAGAGGAAATAGTTCCAATGTGTTAACGTAATTGTTAATTTATCGCTTACAAATGGGTGTCGAAAGGAATTGTATCTTATTAAGCCAATTATTAGTGACGTGATGCTAACATATTTAGATTTCATCGTTTCTTGCATAGTCACAAGATTACGCTCAAGGTTAAAGTAACGCGGCCATTTGTTTACTAACCTTCGTAGTCCTTGTGTTGTTGACACACGTGCCAGAGAATGTGTGCGATTATCTCGTTTAACCTATAATAATTCATTTATTTGTCTTGTTTTACTAATATCCGCTCTTTATTATTTGGTTTTTAATAACGTATGATTTTAATTTGTGCTCACTTTCAGTTCTAATTTCTTTTGTTTTTATGTGTTTCGTGCACGTGTCTTTCCTTTGCCACTTTATTCTAACGTTGCAGTATTTGCACATAAGAATTGTTTTCACATTGTCGAAGACGTAGAATCCTTCACTCGCAAACTCTGCCGTCCTGTCGAAAACCGTCACAACCATTTTTAAATAACGTTTTACAATTGCGCGAAACATCCGACTCAACCACCACGCCATTTTAACGTCTGTAGCAATTACGATCAATACTGATGATCTTGCCTTCGATGTACGGGAATTTATCGAAAGTCACTTGCAATCGATTGTAAATAGACAACAACTATCGATTCATCAAAATACTCGCATTTTGGGTTTATAGAATGAAATGTTTTTTAGCTGGCATCGCATATTCTTTTGTGTGAAATTCTCAAGATTAAAAACTTTACGCTTGTGGAATATCCATTAATAATATATATATGACTTTTATAATGGGTACGTGCATGTACGAACACATCTACACACACAGTGGAATGTAAACATTGCCATGTGACTGCCACATGGCAGTCACATGGCAATGTTTGTTTACTTTGGGCGGAAGGATACGAAATGGGCTTGAAAGTAAATCTTTAGCAGGGCTTCAAGAAAGTCTCTTCCAGTCGTGANGGCGGAAGGATACGAAATGGGCTTGAAAGTAAATCTTTAGCAGGGCTTCAAGAAAGTCTCTTCCAGTCGTGAACCTTCTATATGATACTGGCTTGTAAAAATTTAACGTTAGCTTTACCCAGTCTACAGTAACATGCAAAATTTCCTCTTTATTTACTTGTAGTGTTACAAATAATAATTTAGGTAACTAGTTTCCAAAGAGTATTTTGTAAAAATATAGAAAAATTTTATGGTCCAGTTTATAGTGCAGGTTTATAGAGCGAGAAAATCGTAATTCAAAGTATTATGGTGTTCCACAAAATACTGCCAGCTGACTTAAATGTTCTGTCGGCATAACATTAAAACAAAGACAAAACTCAGGTGCACATACAACACGATGTTCGAAGATGTGTCTTTTTCTATCACTTATATTTTTCTTTCCAGTTAATTACAAGGACAATTAAAGTCTAAGAACTGACAGATCAGAATACATATATGTTAATTAGCAATAGAGAAACGTCATTTTATTACAGTGAACAGACACTAATTAATATTGTATTTCTGTAAAATTACAAAAGCCAAATTTTTTTTTCAATATATTTTAAAGTCACGCAGTTTCAAAGCGTATGTTTCACGATTGTATACTAATTTTAAACGATATAACAAAAGCTCTGTGCAAGATATTTCGAATAAAAATAATTTGTACCACATTTGAGAATTTCAGTACTTTAGGCAGAAAAGTTTCGAGTTCAAAATCTTTACGTCAGTGCGTTGTTAAAATTATATACTAAAAGTGAAATTTTTTTTTATATTTTATCAATTTACGGTGTTTTCCAGTTCCGTTTGTTAAAATGTTGTAGAGTGGGAAACATTAGTAATGTTTATATAAGAGTACGAGTAGGAACTGCAAAATAATCAAAAATGATTCCCCAGAATATTTCTGTACAAAAAAAAAAGGCTTTAATTTTAATATTTGAATAGCCAGTATTAAAAATTATTTCTATGCCTAAATCTTAATTAAACTTTCATACTGAAAATTAGAAAGGAGCTATATAATCAGGAAAGCAAGATTACATTTCATAAACAGTTTATAACCGAAATTTATATGCTTCTTTTGCATGATTTTTAATGTGACGTGACAGCGCTTGGAACTGTAATTAGACATATGAAATCAAATTTGCACAATATTTTAATGGCTACATTTGATATTGAAATAATTTTTTCTGTTTTAGTTTTACAACATTATTGACATTTCAGGGATTCTACTTCACCTTAAATGTTTTACTTATCTATATAAGATGTACTCAAAGTTCGAACAAATCACCAACCGTATAACGACCATAAAACGTTTTGACAAAAAAAATATATTCCTGTAACTTTTTTTGATGCTAAGAGAGTATTTGCAGAAAAACATACATAAGTAACCCAGAAAATGCAACAAAATTGCTTAAAATGCATAAAAGATATAATAATTGTCATTTCTCAAGTTTCGGATGTTACACAGACAACCACCCCCACCCCCCTTTTCAATACCTTCAGACGATTGAATAAATCCTCCACTGATGTTGTGTTATATCATGCGTATATCTTTCCCAATCTTTGCCTGTGGATATTACGTGCACGTTCCTACATTAATGGGACTACCTATAGTCTTTTCTGAGACTCTGCTAATGATCAACTTCCATGGAAATAAAATTAAGGACAACGAACCACATTCGTGGGCGTATTTCTTACTAACACGCCTATGTGCGTTATTTATATTTAACATATAGGCAACTGTTTAATTTAGCCAATAAATTAATGATAAATGATGATACACGACACAACCACGTAGATGTGGTGATTTAAAAAAAACCCGCGGATATGACTGCATTTCAATGTGTAAATCATTACACGCGGATTTCCTGTATTTTCATACGCACTATAAACACCATAGTTTAGAAACGGTATTTTTATTCAGACTCGTAATATATTAAGGACCCTGACTACCTGAGGTCAGTTATTATGCTTAACGCCGCATTTATTTATATTCTCACTACTTATATATTAAAAATATATAGATGAAGGTATACCTTGGCAGATGTGACAAGCACTGCAGCTTTTGACATATGTACAGTACAAGTATAAAAAAAAAAAAGCAAATATAGTTCGGTTACTGACTCCTTAGAACATGCAGTGTTTTCCTGCACGGACTGATACATAGTTCTGTGCACATGTGGTGGTAGGGAAGCAGAAAATGCAATATGAATATTATAGCCGTTCTTCTGCACAAGAATAGCTTTGCAAGGAAATCTGACGGAGTACTGTTTCCAATATCCTTTGGATGTGTCTGTACTAGGGGCTATGTTTATTTTTTCATGTGAAATAATGAAATATTTTTTTAGTTCTGGAAAGGAGGCGGGACTGACTCTTACCCCGTCCTTGCTGCCTCGCTACCACACGGCGTCGGCCCACGCGCTGCGAGGTCGTGCAGCTTGATCTCACGCTGTGCATCGCTGCGACGGCGAAGTCTCACGACGCCGGCAGAGAGCGCTCATGCAAGGCCCCTCGTCGCGCTGCGTTGATCCGACTTGCTATACCTGGCGGGCGGCTCTCTCGAAGTCAATAAATTATTTCTAAAACTGAAATTACCATGTGCTGCGACTCTCTTTGCGATTACTTTTGTAAAAACTGAAATAACATACAATAATCCGTGGTAAAATATTTAATTTTTTTATAAATAAAAATTAATTAAAACTATTTTTCTTTATTTAAATAATAGTTAGGGTTTCAGGTAACTGGGAAGGAGGGGGAAGAGAGGCCCTGCCTGTGACATCAACCGATTTGGTTGTTCCAAATTCACCTGGTATTTTCCTACTGCTACCATCCCTACATAGTATATGAGAAAATAAATAGGGTGGGAGGGAAAGTCAACCAATAAAAATACCTCGCCAAAATCGTTACCTTATATTTCACATGGTTTCTGACGAAACAAGTAAGACGGCAAGGAGAGGAATTTTGCCAGTGAAAATGATATGGTAACTAGATGTACTATTTTTCTTGTATCAATTCTCGCCTCCCCACCACTCGGCTACGTTATATAAAGGATGGAGCGTGCTGAAATCTCTCACTCCGATATCACGGTTTCCTGTCTGCATATCCGAGTACCCTTCTGCTTCGTCGCCATTTTGCGTTTAGTGAGAGAGTTTGAGGAATCGCAGTCGCTTTCCATTTTGCTTCGAGTTTTTACTCGCGACGGTATGTTATGTTTTGAAGTAAACTTTTATTGCCAGTTAAATTAATTTTGTCAACGGGCGCCATAATTTCTTATTGCAGATTACTATTTTAAATTAACTAATGGTTGTATCCTTTTTTGTCCTGTGTACATGCTAAAATGCAAAATTATTAACTAAGTTTATTCTTTTTTTGTGCAGTGATTGGTAGCCAGTGCTTCAAGTCCGTCACCAAAGGTTCGAGCTCGGCCTGTCAATGAGCAGCGGAGCATTTCTACGCCGCTATTTTGCAATGTGTTGCAAATTCTTTTGAAAGTAAGTACTAGCACCATCAAGATTATTAAAAGTTATGTATATTTCCGGGTATATGTATTTGACACACAATTGCCCTTTTTAGGGTACCTCTGGGCACAGTCGCAGGTCCTGTCACTTCCTGGAGTTCTCTCTTCAGTCGGCTTGCGATCCTATCTGTACGGCGGTAAGGAAATCTCCGCATCGTCACGCTGATACAAGCGATGAGCATTTCCGACCACGTAACAAATATTTTGTGTATGCTTTTGTTAATATAAATTTTTACATTACGTAGTGAACTTGTGTCCAGGTGAAGTGACTTCCGTGATATGACATCAGAGAGTCCCCTTTTTGTCCAAGTCAAATCGTCATATTCACGGGAGTCCCTAGCAACGCAGCCAATAGTTGTTAGGCTTTATACTGTAATCTTCCTTCTCTTCTTCTGGTATGTAACTTCGTCGTGTGCACAAAAACGGTTCATTACTATACACACTAAAATAAAAATTGCAAATAATGTGACAGTAAAAAAATATTCGTATTTATAATTAAAAAATTTGCCCATAGCTTTAAATATATAATGCCATATGCTTCACCAAGACATTAGCGTATAGCATATTTAAAAATAAATGACATAAATGTTGAGCAGTATTATTTAATATTTTTTTATTTAATTTGTGATATAAAAAATTTTGTACTTTAATTTTATACAAAATTGCTACATAGTTAATCGCTTAACGTGCACATTAACATTTCGCAAACAATAAATTTGTGGTGTGAAATGTACTTACGAATTTTTTTTATAGAAGTGTAATTTTGGAACCTACGGAAAGAGTTTCTGTATAACCATGGCACAAGAAACAACCAATTATTAAAACAATTGGTGTGTCAGTAGCAACCAATATCATTGCCCAAGGAAAGGTGCTGTCTGTATTGGTGCTGGATTATAGACTTACACAGCAATAACTATGATTCTACTTATACTGCAACATGTCAAACGCGAACGAGTATACTCTGGATAATATATTAAGGGGTTAATTGGTGGCAGGGTAGTTTTATATACTCTGGCTTTGTTTGCAATTGTGTTTTTTTTTTAATTTAGCATTGCCCCGAAACAAATTTTTTGCATAGTTTTTAACCTGTCATGACCACATAATAAATATTATTCGTACACGTATGTTGCAAATTTTTTTGCTGAAATCCTCAGCATGGATGAGCAGTTCCAAACAAAAGGATGGATTACCAACAAAAAAAAATGTTTCAATGAAAAAAAAATTATGTAAATAAAAATCTAATTAAAAATGCAACATTTTAAGTAAAAAATCAAATAATTCTTTAAAAAATGAATGTTTTGTTCTTTAAATACATTTTTCATAATTTTTCATTAAAAAAATTAAGAAAAGTGACTAAAAATATTGTAATTACAAATTTTTATTCTGGAATAATCATGACAACAAAAACTTACATTTTTTTAAACTTTTTTTTTCCGTACACATGATACTACATACACTTATTTAAAACCCTTGTCCCTGCACATGTCCCGATAGCCGAGTGGTCTAAAACGCCTTCATACCAACCCAAGGTTCGGTAGTACGGTTCTTCCCTCCACCAGACAATATTTTTAGTTCTGCCAACTCTAGAACCAACATGGCGGACGAGCAGGAGTGACACCAATGCCCCTAGAAAACGAAATATGAACGAAGCAAAAGTGAAAACAAAATAGTGGGGTCGTACGAAGGTTAGTAATAGGGTGGCACAGTCTAGCAACAATAAAAAACACTCCAGGTATCGTTGGTGCACTCTAGCGGACGACGAGATAACTATTGCATGTGGAGCGCATNATAATATATTAAGGGGTTAATTGGTGGCAGGGTAGTTTTATATACTCTGGCTTTGTTTGCAATTGTGTTTTTTTTTAAGTTTAGCATTGCCCCGAAACAAATTTTTTGCATAGTTTTTAACCTGTCATGACCACATAATTAATATTATTCGTACACGTATGTTGCAAATTTTTTTGCTGAAATCCTCAGCATGGATGAGCAGTTCCAAACAAAAGGATGGATTACCAACAAAAAAAAATGTTTCAATGAAAAAAAAATTATGTAAATAAAAATCTAATTAAAATGCAACATTTTAAGTAAAAAATCAAATAATTCTTTAAAAAATGAATGTTTTGTTCTTTAAATACATTTTTCATAATTTTTCATTAAAAAAATTAAGAAAAGTGACTAAAAATATTGTAATTACAAATTGTTATTCTGGAATAATCATGACAACAAAAACTTACATTTTTTTAAACTTTTTTTTTCCGTACACATGATACTACATACACTTATTTAAAACCCTTGTCCCTGCATATGTCCCGATAGCCGAGTGGTCTAAAACGCCTTCATACCAACCCAAGGTTCGGTAGTACGGTTCTTCCCTCCACCAGACAATATTTTTAGTTCTGCCAGCTCTAGAACCAACATGGCGGACGAGCAGGAGTGACACCAATGCCCCTAGAAAACGAAATATGAACGATGCAAAAGTGAAAACAAAATAGTGGGGTCGTACGAAGGTTAGTAATAGGGTGGCACAGTCTAGAAACAATAAAAAACACTCCAGGTATCGTTGGTGCACTCTAGCGGACGACGAGATAACTATTGCATGTGGAGCGCATNAAACAATAAAAAACACTCCAGGTATCGTTGGTGCACTCTAGCGGACGACGAGATAACTATTGCATGTGGAGCGCATGCAACAGACGCTGAGGTGAGTAATTAGGAATCAAAATGGCGGGCATAAAACAAAATGGCTGCCAGAAACAAGAAGGTGGAAGGAAATAATATGGCGGCCGGAAACAATATGGCGGCAGCGCCTTGGCGCCTCAGCACCTAGCCCTTGTCCTTAGACCTACCAAATACATCTACTGTAAATATTTTTGAACTTTGCTAATTTTTGTATTAAAAACCTAAGGAAAAATAAATCATTTCAGTATTCGCACCGGCTTACGTAACACTTTCAATTCGACGTTCAAACCTGGAACTACTTTCCATCCGTTGTTGCCAACTTTACTGGGCGTATGCCAGTCATTGTGCCTGTTAAAGTATATACAGGTAGGATAAGTAATATTTTTCCATGTTTGATTTTAAAAATGCTCATTTTACCGTGAACAGCCTATAGCTTTGAACGTTTACCCTCTTCCTCCTCCTTATCCAAGCAACTAGGCGGACGGGAATCGCAGTAATGTTCTCAACCTCTTTAACTCAAAACACTGAGTATACGCTTTTGGTTGTGGCCTGCTGCGAAATAAGTAAAATTTACAAGTCTTTCTGTTCACGATATGAAACCAGCACCTATACGAACACCGCTTTTCAGTCGCTTGAAGCTACTAGTCGCTGCCATCTCCCCGAAGGTTCGTAACTGGTTGCCGTCCATCAGCGCAGTTCAGCTTGCGTAAATACCGTTACATTGTAAAATTATTCTTCACAGAACGTTACATCGAAGTGAAGGGTTAATGTTACATCCTAGCGAAATGACATTAGCAGAACAAGAATTTACGCGTGATTTTTTTCTCAATAAGAAGAATGTGATTACTTTTTACACAAGGTAATATACACTGAAGAGCCAAAAAAGCTGGTACATTTGCCTAATATCGTGTAGGGGCCCCGCGAGCAGAAGTGCCGCAATACGACGTGGCATGGACTCGACTAATGTCGGAAGTTAAGCAGGAGGCAATTCACACCATGAATCCTGCAGGACACTCCACAAATCCATTGGAGTTCGAGGCGGTGGAGATCTCTTCTCAACAGCACGTTGCAAGGCATCCCAGATATGCTCAATAATGTTCATGTCTGGTGATTTAGGTGGCCAATAGAAGTGTCTAAAGCCAGAGGAGTGTTCCTGGAGCCACTTGATAGCAACTCTCGACGTGTGGAATGTCGCATTGACCTGCTGGANCTAAAGCCAGAGGAGTGTTCCTGGAGCCACTTGATAGCAACTCTCGACGTGTGGAATGTCGCATTGACCTGCTGGAATTGTCCACGTCCGTCGGAATGCACAATGGACATGAATGGGTGCACTTGATCGAACAGGATGCTTACGTATCAGTCCCCTGTCAAAGACTTATCTAGACGTATCAGGGTTCCCATTTCACGCCAAATGCAAACGCCCCATACCATGACAGAGTCTCAGCCAGCTTGAACAGTCCCCTGATGACATGTAGGACCCATGGATTCATGAGGATGTCTCCATATCCGTACATGTCCATCGCCCGATACAATTGGAAACGAGACTCGTTAGACCAGGCAACGTGTTTCCAGTTATCAGCAGTCCAATGGCGGTGTTGGTGGGCCCAGGCGTAGCCGTAAAGCTTTGTGTCATGCAGTCAACAACTGTACACGAGTGGGCCTTCGGCTCCGAAAGCCCATATCAATGGTGGGCCGTTGAATAGTTCGCACGCTGGCACTTGTCAATACCCCAGCATTGAAATCTGAGCCAATTTGAGAAAGAGTTGCACGTCTGTCACGTTTAATGATTCTCGTCAGTCGTCGTTTATCCCGTTCGTTCACGATCTTTTTCCGGCCGCAGCGATGTCGAAGATTTGATGTTTTACCGTATTCCCGATAATCACGGTATGCTCGTGAAATGGTCGTACGCGAACATCCAAATTTTATCGCTGCCTCGGAGATTCTATGTCGCATCTCTCGTGCGCCGACTATAGCACCACGTTCAAACTCACTAAAATCTTGATAACCTGCCATTGTAGCAGCTGTAACCGATCTGGCAACTTTTCCAGACGCTTGTTGTCTTACATAGGCGCTGCCGACCGCTTCGCGTTACTCTGATTGGTTCCATACCTTTGTTATTTGCATACGCACGCCTATAGCAGTTTTTTTTTGCTCTCCAGTGTATTGCCAGACGCTTGTTGTCTTATATAGGGGCTGCCGACCGCTTCGCGTTACTCTGATTGGTTCCATACCTCTGTTNCCCGATAATCACGGTATGCTCGTGAAATGGTCGTACGCGAACATCCAAATTTTATCGCTGCCTCGGAGATTCTATGACCCATCTCTCGTGCGCCGACTATTGCACCACGTTCAAACTCACTAAAATCTTGATAACCTGCCATTGTAGCAGCTGTAACCGATCTGGCAACTTTGCCAGACGCTTGTTGTCTTATATAGGGGCTGCCGACCGCTTCGCGTTACTCTGATTGGTTCCATACCTCTGTTATTTGTATACGCACACCTGTACCAGTTTTTTTGGCTCTCGAGTGCATTTATCAGTGGATACGAATCCAAACTTACTATGTACTGTAAATTCAGAAAGATAATATAGTGTAAATAGTTACAATCGCCAAATTTTGAACTTCCATGTTCAGTTAAAATGAATGAAATGGGAAAATGATCAAGCGGTTATTTCATTTACATGTCTCCGCCTCGTTAAAACTTACTTTTTTTTTAAGATTTAGAAGCACTTGTTTAACACAGTTGTGAGAGGCGAGGGGTGTTATTAATTTGTAGCCATTGATATACAAGAGGGGGGACAGTATAATTTTATCTTTTCACTTCCCTCTGACAAACCAATTTTCAATAAATATTGTTGGGCATAAAAACTTACCAACACAAATCATTAAAAATTAAAAAAAATAGTAAAAATGTATGTTTAGAAAATACATACAAATTAGTTCCGAAAGAATATTGCTACTATGTCAGTTTAAACAGTTGAGAAAGCAATTTCTTGTTATTTAGTTAATTTATTTAACTTTATGTTTTTGTTTACACCAAACGTTCTACATTTACATTTTGATATATGTTTGGATTTAGTGTTTTTAAATGGTAGTATTTATATTTTCCCTAGAATTTATAAACTAACACATACTATTAAATAATGTGATATGCTCAAAACAAAAACAACTATCATAAAATTAAAAAAATGATTTGTAGTATTTATCTTTAATTTTGTTTTTGTGCAACACAAACTTTTAAATATGGTTATTTTTTTATGTATTTAATATTAATGTATTTATTTTTCGATTGGATGCTTTAAATATAAGATAATGAAATATTTGAAATTTTTTTTATAGCTATATAACTTATACACTCTGCTATATTAAGTGTGCAATTTTATTAAAAAATATTTATAGCTACTAATTGATTNTAAAAATGTATGTTTAGAAAATACATACAAATTAGTTCCGAAAGAATATTGCTACTATGTCAGTTTAAACAGTTGACAAAGCAATTTCTTGTTATTTAGTTAATTTATTTACCTTTATGTTTTTGTTTACACCAAACGTTCTACATTTACATTTTGATATATGTTTGGATTTAGTGTTTTTAAATGGTAGTATTTATATTTTCCCTAGAATTTATAAACTAACACATACTATTAAATTAAATAATGTGATATGCTCAAAACAAAAACAACTATCATAAAATTAAAAAAATGATTTGTAGTATTTATCTTTAATTTTGTTTTTGTGCAACACAAACTTTTAAATATGGTTATTTTTTAATGTATTTAATGTTAATGTATTTATTTTTCGATTGGATGCTTTAAATATAAGATAATGAAATATTTGAAATTTTTTTTACAGCTATATAACTTATACACTCTGCTATATTAAGTGTGCAATTTTATTAAAACATATTTATAGCTACTAATTGATTNCAGCTATATAACTTATACACTCTGCTATATTAAGTGTGCAATTTTATTAAAACATATTTATAGCTACTAATTGATTCTTTTTTCTTTTGTACAGTTTATCATATTATTTGCATACATGTTGCCACCTCGTTAGAAGAAGCTACATGCTGCTTCCAGTACGGCCAAACCCGAAACATAGTCCAGACAGATCACTGTGTTCGTTTAATTTATTCAAGTTATATAGAGAAGATGGCCAGTGGCAAACGCAGTTTTTTCATTTAGTAATTTTTTGTAACAGCTTACAAAAGTTTTTAGATAAACACACTGCAATACTACTTTAATCGTTTTAAAGATAACATAGCCTTTAGAAAGCAGTATTCCACCCAAAAATATAAATACTATGAATTGTATCGTGTGCGTGACTCACAGAACTTCTTTCATTACATTTTGTGCAGCTGTTAGGGACCATGTCTATATTTTCAAATATTACGCCCGCCTTCGTGCTCAATGAAGAAACCCGTGGTGCCTCGTTTAAAAGTTTTGCTGGGAAGCCCCAAAGTTTATAGGTTCATAGTGCTCTACTGACACCTACCTGACTCAGACACGCAAGTAATCTGTGCTACACACAACGCAATCTTAGTGGCTGGTGATCATTCTCCGAGGAGATACAATGTAATAAAAATATCTTACTGAAAATTTTAAGCAAGAATTAATTAAGATGTTTAGAAATTAAAAACGTATTCTAAAAGAGAAAGAAGTCGGATTATGCTGGGAATTTTTCATTAAATGCTGTTTGGAAGGAGAATATTGTAAAGTTAATATTTTCAGATATAACATAAAACTTTACAGAGTAAACCAGACTTATTAAAAATTATGTTTGCTGTCATTAATCATTTTGGTATTTGGGGAGAGGAGGAACAAAAGTGACGCTTTGTCTCTTTAATACCACCAATATCTTCCTACGCTCTTGACTAAAAATATTCCAGTAATTTATTTTATAATTTACGCAGTTACAGGCAGAAATTATTTTCCAAATGTGGAAATAATTTATTGTGAGAACGTACGTGACTATTAGATTTGTTATGACAAGTAATTTTAGTATTCAATTAGTACCCTTGAATGACTTTACACTGGCGTTACGATGATAGGGCTACATAATGTAAGCGACTTTAAGAAGGTGTAATGTACAAATACACATTTTTGTTAGTACTGTATTGAGATAACGAATATTACATATTCAACTCGGGAGACAAAAGAAAATGTCAGGATTTCACTTTAACTTCCTAGGAGTCTACAAATCTAAGTTTAATTTCACTCAGCAAATGTGTCTCGTTTACTACTGTATCTTCTCNTTAACTTCCTAGGAGTCTACAAATCTAAGTTTAATTTCACTCAGCAAATGTGTCTCGTTTACTACTGTATCTTCTCAGCATTCTATCCTGATAGTTACACAACATGTATAGTATATTTGAAACAGTTCTCAAGATTTTTCTTTGAGTAAGTACGTTATGTAACCAGCAAAAGGGTTCACGTTTCGAATTGACAANTCTCAAGATTTTTCTTTGAGTAAGTACGTTATGTAACCAGCAAAAGGGTTCACGTTTCGAATTGACAATTTTTTTTTACGATTTTTCCGATGCAATCTTTTTTGAAAATATTACGTCCAGCAACCAATAACGTTTCGAATAGAGGAAAAGTTTTACCGTATCTTCGGTCACAGACTTATTATTTTACGTTTTTGAATTCAGTCTTGTTATCTGAAGTGCAAAATGCACTGGACTGGAGCCACACGTCTTTGATATGTCTGGAAATGTCTTAAATGAAAAAAAATTGTTTATGTGGCGCGATATGTAGAAGGTGAGAATCCTGCACACGTCAACCAACAATTTTATGACCTAGAGGCCCGNTTAACTTCCTAGGAGTCTACAAATCTAAGTTTAATTTCACTCAGCAAATGTGTCTCGTTTACTACTGTATCTTCTCGGCATTCTATCCTGATAGTTACACAACATGTATAGTATATTTCAAACAGTTCTCAAGATTTTTCTTTGAGTAAGTACGTTATGTAACCAGCAAAAGGGTTCACGTTTCGAATTGACAATTTTTTTTAACGATTTTTCCGATGCAATCTTTTTTGAAAATATTACGTCCAGTAACCAATAACGTTTCGAATAGTGGAAAAGTTTTACCGTATCTTCGGTCACAGACTTATTATTTTACGTTTTTGAATTCAGTCTTGTTATCTGAAGTGCAAAATGCACTGGACTGGAGCCACACGTCT
Source organism: Clitarchus hookeri (assembly GCA_002778355.1). Taxonomy (NCBI): domain Eukaryota; kingdom Metazoa; phylum Arthropoda; class Insecta; order Phasmatodea; family Phasmatidae; genus Clitarchus; species Clitarchus hookeri. The sequence continues at coordinate 353,145 of NQII01001147.1, read as the reverse complement.
TTGATATATCTGGAAATGTCTTAAATGAAAAAAAACTGTTTATGTGGCGCGATATGTAGAAGGTGAGAATCCTGCACACGTCAACCAACAATTTTATGACCTAGAGGCCCGATTCAACTTCAGTTGGTTAGAATTCCCCACCCCTTTGCGTCAAATACCTCTGTTCGAAAGGTCCAATCCTGGGGTCGGCATGAACATCTACACTCTCGACGAAAATAAAAACACGAGTATCGAAGAAAGANGATTCAACTTCAGTTGGTTAGAATCCCCCACCCCTTTCCGTCAAATACCTCTGTTCGAAAGGTCCAATCCTGGGGTCGGCATGAACATCTACACTCTCGACGAAAATAAAAACACGAGTATCGAAGAAAGAACTAGCTCTCCACTTTGATTTATTTATTCCTTATGAAGACGGAAGATACAAACTCGCATCATTGCTACATATCCGATTTCTCCCGCCTGGTACGCTCCCAGGTGACTGGCTATGAACACACCATCAATATTTGCAAACGCCGTCTCAAGGAGTACGATAATCAATCACGAGTGACGAGACTTACAGGTGCTGAGATGCTGGGTGAGCAACGGAGGTACTGTAATAAACATGCTCCAGTCCATGATGACATGCCCCAGCCGGAGAAGAATGGTAAGCCTCCTATGCTCTAGTTACAGAATTATAATAACATTGATAAGGTTCCTATAGTCGTGTATGCTAACTTTGAAGCCATTCTAGTCCCGGTCCAGATGTGCCAGTCACATCCGGAGGCGTCCTATAGATACCAAAAGCAAGAGCCCCACAGCTATGGCGTTTACGCCAAGGTGGATAACGACATAATACCGGCCTCCAAGACCTCCAGCCTACCCACAGATGTGAAATTGTACATCGGGGAAGATGCGCTTTATGGAGGAAATATTGAGGATTGGCAATCTAGTGAAGGGAATATATAGCCATTCCTAGCCTATGCGAACACTTGACTTATGGCGAACGGACTGGCTACACTCTGGCCACCACCTGCTGCCAATGTTCCGGCCCCATCACCCGCGATAAACCCAAGGTGCACGACCAGGACCATTTCATCAGCAACTTTATCGGGGCGGCGTGTAGTAACTGTAACAATCTCCGATGCCGGCCCAAGAGACTACCAATCCTATTCCATAACTTGATGTACAATGCAAATGTTATTATTAAGCAGCTTGGCTACGATACCCAAGACACATTTAATATCCCGCACACAGAGGAAAAACTTATCACTTTCAGTAAAAGTTTGGCGACAAATCCACAATGAAATGTATTGATATATTTAGATGTATGTCTGCCAGCCTCATACCATCGTCCGAATTTAAAACAACAGCAGCCTTCTTCAACGCTGGCCAGCTCGAATTGGTGACCCGGAAAGGAGTGTTCCCCTACGGCTATGTCAACTCGTGGGGGAAGCTCGCCGAACCACAGCTGCCGCCCATTGAAGCTTTTCACAACCGCCTCACCGGATGCAGCATTACCCAAGAGGATTACCATAATGCACAAACGGTATGGGTGACATTCGGATGCAGCACGCTAAAAGAGTATTCGGAGCTATATTTAAAGACGGACGTCTTGATACTGTGCGACGTCTTCGAGAACTTCCGGGGGGTATGTCTGTCCACTTATGGACTTAATTGTGTCCGCTACGTGAGTGTCCCCGGATTATCGTTCGACGCAATGCTGTGCAAGACGCAGGTGGAGTTAGACTACCTTGTCGACTACGATATATACCTTTTTATCGAGGCTGGTATCCGGGGAGGGGTGGCCGAGTGCATCACATGGTAGCGAACAATATGGATGTCCCTGCCACGTATGATGCCAGCAGGTCGTCTACCTAACTCCAGTATGTAGACGCAAATAACTTGTACGAATGAGCAATGTCCCTGCCGCTGCCATACGGCGGTTTCAAATGGACCAGCATGGATATCGACGTTATGTCCGAGCTGGACGATGGAGATGTTGGCTTCATACTGGAGCTGGCTGTAGAGTACCTACCACACTCCACGAGGACCATAAAGACCTTCTGTTCCTGCCGGTGAACGAGTGTCCCCTGGGGTCCAACAAACCAAGCTCACGACCGCTCTTGAGACAAAGAATAATTATATTTTGCACTACGTTAACCTCAAGCAGGTTTTGGGTTATGGGTTAAGGCTGAAGGCTATGTATACATCATGTCCTACAATTCAACCAGAAGTCGTGAATGAAGCCTTATATTTAACTGAATACGGAAAAAAACGCCAGGCAGCTACACAAACCCCTTCGAGAAGGATTTTTACAAGCGAATGAACAATCTTACGTATGGTAATGTCATGGAGAATAAGCGTAAACACCAGCGTATAGAACTTGTACGCAGAGAACCGTGTGTGAAGAAGCTTATCGCCATACCAGCTTTTAAATGCCGAACAATATATGACAAATCGCTATCGCTGGTAAAATTAGATCATTTACATATTGTATTTGATAAGCCTATCTACGCTGGCTTCGCTGTACTTGACCTGTTGAAGACTCATGTGCCGTTTCCACTACGACGTAATGAGGGCACGGTATGGTAGTAACGTGGGCCTGATGTACATGTACACAGACACCAACTACATTGTCATGGACAATTTTGCAGGGACCTCGCCTCAGACCCGGCACTTATGGCCAAGTTCGACACCAGTGCCTACCCTCCCACTCACCCTTCTACTCGCCTGCCAACGCAAGAGTGATTGGCAAATACAAGGATGAGTGCGGAGGCCATGATATTATTGAGTTTGTCGGGTTGAGAGCGAAGCTGTATGCTTATAAGTGTAAGGATAAAGTATTGAAGCGAGCTAAATGGATACAGAAGAGCACTGTACAAAATAACATCACCATAGAAGGTATATTAACGAATATTATTGAACCAACAAGTAATGAGAGTACATGTCAACAGCATTAGGTCGCACCATCACGATGTGTATACTGAGTGCACTAATAAACGAGCTCTTTCGGGGATGGACAACAAATGCAAGATCCTGTACGATGCCATTCATACTGCCCCTTATGGCTACAATGAATAATAATGTTTGAATAATAATGTTCTGTTCACGCACCTCCAGGGCAGGCATGTATCATCATATACTCGTCTGTCCCTGGGATAGTGAATGGGTCCGGGATTCATAGTAGGAGGCAGTTCCTCGCACCGGGATTGTCGAAGCTGAAGCGCATCAGTTCCCCTCTCGCACACCGAATGATATGAGTGTGTGTGTTGCTTTATTCAATTTGTGTGTGTTTTTCCCAGCAGCATACTATAGCACATGCAAGAGCCATATACATATTGCCAGGTATCTTGTTTTTGTTGAGGGATGGTAGCAGTATATCCTGCTATGTATGTATGTACTGTTTATGAAATCGCACGTGTTCGGACTTGTACACTGTTCCAGTTATGTATTTTTCCAGCATACTATAGCACATGCAAGAGCCATATTGATCTTGTCAGGTATGCTGGATGGTAGCATGCTGAAGCCCGTGCAAGAGGTATCCTTATCTTCTCAGGCATGTTACCAGTATCTTCTGCAGTGTGTGTAAGTACCATTTTTTCTATCCATATTCTGTAGTACGTGCAATGTCCATATTTATCTCGTCAGGAGTGTTGCTGTTGGGGGATGGTGACGCTGTTGAATGGTGTCATGCTGTAGCCTGTGCAAGAGGTATCCTTATCTTGCCATGCGTGTTACCGGTAGGTCATGATATGTGTACTATTTTGCATTCTACAATCATTCATGTATGCACTAGCGCAAGGGATTTGTCATCTATGTTGGGTCTCCGATCTGGGGTTGTGAATGTGAAATGGTATTCGTTTCACATTAGCACTGCAGTAACTAGTGATCGCATCGTATTTGCTTTTATTCACTAGTTATTGCGCTGTCCCTTCCTTTTCTTTTCATCTACCTCTACTGTACTCTTCCCTTTTGCTGTAGCCTGTCTGTGCGTTCCTTTGTACTGTTTGATTTTTTTAGATGGGTCGTTTTTCCCCTTCCAGCCTTGTAAGCCGCCTGTACACAAGGCTTGCGGCACCGCTGGTGTTTCCTTTTCTTATACTCAAACATATGCACGACTTGTTTGTGTATAAGGGAAAGCAAATTCCGTTGGTGTTTTGCTAGCGTATTGTACTGCCCCAGTTCCTAGCCCGGAGCCTAACCATGCGGACGGTAATGTGCGAGGGCAACGTTGCGGGGGGCGGTGAGAGCGAGAGCGACCACGCTTCTGCTGTGTAAGTGGTTAATTAATATACTACTTGTTGTTACAGGTAACTGTTAATCACGACAAAGTCGAGCTCTTATTTTTTTAACGAGGCGCTCTTAGCCACGGGGGCCATANCTTCCAGCCTTGTAAGCCGCCTGTACACAAGGCTTGCGGCACCGCTGGTGTTTCCTTTTCTTATACTCAAACATATACACGACTTGTTTGTGTATAAGGGAAAGCAAATTCCGTTGGTGTTTTGCTAGTGTAGTGTACTGCCCCAGTTCCTAGCCCGGAGCCTAACCATGCGGACGGTAATGTGCGAGGGCAACGTTGCGGGGGGCGGNTTGTACTGCCCCAGTTCCTAGCCCGGAGCCTAACCATGCGGACGGTAATGTGCGAGGGCAACGTTGCGGGGGGCGGCGAGAGCGAGGGCGACCACGCTGCTGCTTTGTAAGTGGTTAATAAATATACTACTTGTTGTTACAGAACGAAAATATTTCCCGCGCACGCTCGAGTGCCGGCTACCTTCCGGCCCGTGCACAGCGAGGTATATACAGTGTTCCACCCCACACCAACTTGGGCGTGCGCGCGCTCGGTGTATAGTTCGTTTTGCCTTAGGTTTACATTCAAAAAGCTTGTTTTTAGAAAGATCTACGTTTATTTGTTTTATATTATGTACATGCACGACTGTGACCGTGGTACTTGGCAGACTGTCGGTATTTTTTCTAAATATCTTTTACACACATGGTGAACTAACACATGTAAAAAAATTACTGCGCTGATACCGGCCCTCTTAGCCACGACCTGTAGTAGCACTTCGAGAGCTCTCTGGTGACGAGCGAGAGAATTGAAGATTGCCGCCTATGGTGGCCGACTGGTGGCGGTGATGGAGGAGGGCGCGAGAAGCAAGAGAAAGGGATGGAAGGACTATGAGAAAACCTCCTGATGGATAGAACGAGAGAGGCAGGAAGGCGACTGGAAGGACTCTGCGAAAACTCTCACAAGGGACGAGAAGAAGAAAGGATGAGCGAACGTGAGAACAATAATAGAAAGGGAGGACTCTGAGAAAATTCCAGGGGTGGGATATGGGAGAAGGGGATAGGACATGGGAGGTAAGAAGGTGACCGGAAGGACTATGAGAAAACCCTCCCAAGAGACGAGAGGTGGGAAGGAATGAGCGAGCGTGAGTACAATAAAGGATACCGGGAGGACTCTGAGAAAACTCCATGGGTGGGTGATGGGAGAGGGGGATAGGACAAGCGAAAGAGGTAGGAAGGAGACAGGGAGAACGCAGAGACGAGAGAGAGCGAGAGAATGGGAGAACTATGAGAAAACCCTGGGGCGAGAGGGAGAACAGGTAGCATATGCGAAAAAACGAGGGATAGAGTATGGAAAACGAGAGAGACTGGCAGGAATATGAGAAAACCCTCCAAACAGAATGCAAGAGCATGATGTGTTGAGGTGGAGTGATGGATCAGGAGGGAAAAAAGGGAAATCCAAGATGAGAGCTGCTGGCGAGGAATGACAGAGCAGGAGGTTGCCTCGTGACGTCATCCAAGGTATCGGTCGGCTTGTCCCTTGTCCACATCCCCCATCCCCTGACGGGAACCACCTTTTTATAACTACTGTTCTTAATGTAGTCACTTTTATACTGGAAGGCCAACTTGAGAGGTAGAAGGCTTTTATGCAAATCCAACTAAANGAGAGGTAGAAGGCTTTTATGCAAATCCAACTAAAATTACATTTAATAAAGAACTCGTGGCCTACCGGGGGATTTAAACCCAGAACATCTTGGTCTTAAGGTTACATACACCTCAGCATAGTCAACACAATGAATCCTCGTCTCTCGTTCATAATAATCCTGTTAGGTAATAACACATGAGTGACAATCGTGTATGCAAACCAGGGAGCTCCAATTCACCAAGAGCTGCGGGGAGCACTAAACGAAAAGGCCATTGCGAGTTTTCCCAGCTGCCAATTTGAGTGCTGCCTTTCTGCAGCACAACTACAGGCTATAGCGCTTGCGAGACTCGTCAAAACAGCTGNCCATCCCCTGACGGGAACCACCTTTTTATAACTACTGTTCTTAATGTAGTCACTTTTATACTGGAAGGCCAACTTGAGAGGTAGAAGGCTTTTATGCAAATCCAACTAAAATTACATTTAATAAAGAACTCGTGGCCTACCGGGGGATTTAAACCCAGAACATCTTGGTCTTAAGGTTACATACACCTCAGCATAGTCAACACAATGAATCCTCGTCTCTCGTTCATAATAATCCTGTTAGGTAATAACACATGAGTGACAATCGTGTATGCAAACCAGGGAGCTCCAATTCACCAAGAGCTGCGGGGAGCACTAAACGAAAAGGCCATTGCGAGTTTTCCCAGCTGCCAATTTGAGTGCTGCCTTTCTGCAGCACAACTACAGGCTATAGCGCTTGCGAGACTCGTCAAAACAGCTGATGTACGCATCGCAGCAAACGATATGAGCTTTTGAACAACGAATAATACGGTACAGTGTGGCGTACTTGAACTCCATGGGCCATAAAATGTAGTCGCAAAAGCAGGCAGGTCAGTGTTTATGTACTAAATACACATGCCGTTTGAAGCAGGAACATTTTTGAAAGGTTGCGAACTATTAGAGTTTATACCATGAAACTTTGTGCATATGGGCACCTAAAAGTGGATTTGGGACAGGAGAGAAGGTACTTAGTTAATATCTCGGAAATGTAAATGGTCAGTTAGGGTCGAGTGCAAGATAATGCAACCAGTAGGTTTTTTTGTTCCGATATTACAAAAATTTCATCAAAGGTGGTGGGTGGAAAAGAGGGGGTAAAGTTCTCTTAGAAAAGTGAAAATTAAAGTAGGCCAAGGTAAGTAAAAAGGCCATATATAATTCGAAATCACCGCTCATTTTCGTCCACCTTGCCCGTATTGAGACGAATTTTTTATCACCAGTATCGCATGACTTGCTGCTGTCTTTCATGGTGAGTAAAGAGTGAAGATATTTGGGCGGCTCTTAACATTGAGGTCTTCAGAGCCGATGAGGGTAAAGTGAGGTTAGTGTGGAGCAGCGCCGGAATGAAAGGGTGGGGGAACGGGAGATCCCCTAAAATACCCGCCGACTAGCGGCATCGTTCGGCACGATTCCCACATGCGAATATCCGGGAGCGATCCCACCGGAAATCGAACCCGGTTCGCCTAGTTGAGAGGCGAGTACTTCACCACGGCGCCGCTTTCATTTATACATTTTACGGAAAATGTATTAGTGATTTAAAGTTGATAGCCGTAAAAATATTTAGTCCTACGCCAATTAATTATTTGTACAGTTGAAACAGAATTATTAGATTTATGTTGGCTTATAAAGGCCTTAAACCATCTCGAGGACGGAGAATAGCATGTAATGTACCTAGTGTTATTCTGTAGCTTTTCACGACCTTACTGTGTTATCTCGTGTACAGATAGCCTCGCGAACATGAAAAGTATTTAATTCATTAGGGTTGGTTTGTAACTGTGAAATATGCATTTGTCAAATGATGTTTCCTTTGCACCACAACATCTGTCGGAAACAATGCGACTAAAAAGGTTAATACATGTTTCAGTATCGCTTTTAAATACAGTAATACCATAATGCTTGACATTAACTTTGTGATAGGCATCTCCGCGTTTTGTCATATTACTATATCACATCGTTATTGAGGAGGTACCGGACTCCATAGAGAGCACGAAGGTTCAACTTTTAAACTGCACAATATTCAGAGGAATGATTCCTATATTTTCCATTTCGTCTTTTTGTCCTCTGCTACATTTGACTTTTGCCGTTGTGTTGTAACAAACTGTGCGTTCACTGTACGTGTATGTATTCTACATCTACTTTTATTTCTGCGGACATTTTTCTACTGCTCTGCGCACGTTTTCGGAATTAAATTTGCATATTTACCATGAAAATTACTTAAATGAAAAAAAAAAAAAAAAAAAACTAAACCTTGTGTTTCTTTAATTAGCAAAAAAATGTGTTTCGTCAGCTACGTAAATGCAGAAAGTGCTATATAATGAAGTAAAATACGGTATACGCCAATATGTAAAATTGCCACACCTCCAATCACTTATGAAAATTAATATATCCGCTTGCATGTACAGCTAGTCTATGGTTAAACAGGTATATAATATTTTATCAGAACTAGGGATAGTTAATTTTTTTCTTACCATGAAGAAAAAACTCAAACATTTAGTCAAAGCTATCATATTTCGAAGAAAATAATTGATTGCGCCAAAAATGTTGTATTTTTAATTTACGTTTATTTCAAAGTTATTTTATATGACTGCACATACACTTTACGGATAGGAACTTGAAAATGTTATGAACTAATTTGTTGATAAGCAAAACATTGAAAATTGTCTCACTAGATTTATTTGACAATTTATTGATTGACACATGCTGATGAACTGTGGCCACGTAAAAAATTCGGAGCAAATTTAGGAGTCAGTTGCCTACGACTCAGAGGAAAAAACAATCTTTTCCCACAGTAGAAATGATTAGCGAACATATGACACTCCCTTGATCTTACAGTATGATATGTATTAATTAGCCTAAAGGTGATTTAACTCACGACATTTTTCTGTTCCCATTTACGGAGAAATTTGTTTTCCTAGAGGATACAAGAGTATAAACTAACTAGACTTTGCGCACAAGACGACAGTCGCACCATGTGATATTAAGTCTGTATTTTTTCATTAAGAAAATTCCCTTGTTGAATGCTGATTTCTCCCTGAGTTCATTTGAAAATATACATTCGTATTTTTTCAGTACGAACTGTTTACGCAGTAAAGCAAATTAAAAAAAAATGAGTTTAATAACAATTAACAAATTTTTTACTGTAGGAATTTTTGTGAATTAAAAAATGTGTTTCTAAATCAGAAATAATTTAAATTTTAAAAATTTGTTTCTTTTAATGCTATAGTAAAGTGGCTGCAGTAAAGAAAATTCCAATAGCATGTTAAAGTCCAGGCAACGATTATGTTCACGGCAGGAGAATATCACGTTAGTAGCTTATTACTTCCAAAGACAGCAAATAAACTATTTGACGCAGTTTTAAATGCCTGTATGACGTGGCTTTTGGATTCCCAAATAATTTTTTAATGCTTGGGAACGTCTTGTAGTGCAAATTCCGTTTATTAGCACAGAAAAAGTATAGACTATTAGTGGTTTCTTCAAACTTTTTTATTCAAACCTTTAAAAAATCACCCCATGTATGACATGTTTTATTCTTTCCCAAATATAGCATGCATCGCAAACGTTTTACACTTATGTTAACATAACCGCACCTTATCTTTTGGTTTAATTGAACTTCATCTTATATTTAATCTAGAAAATATAATATTTCACCTATAATAAATAAGAGTACAAACAGAGAGAAAAGGTGTGTTGCAATGCATAGTAAGAAATATTTGTTATGGAAAATATTATTACACACAGTGCACACGAATGCGGTGCGTTTTCTCTTTGTTGTAATTTTCCAGTTTCTGTTAAGCTGTGTTTGCATGAGGCGGAGGAATATTCTGGAAGTAGAACTTGAGCAGAGCTTCAGAAAAGTAGAAAGTAACCGTGAATGGACTATGTTTAAAAAATGCACGTTTTTAGACGGCACTCATAGACGGATATAAACTAAGAATTTTTTCGCAAACGTACCACATTATTGTAAACGCTTACTGAGAAAGCAGGAGTGGTGAAGGTTTTTCCCATTCATCTACGGTAGCTCCTGCACTAGTTCAGGAATGTAAAATGCGTAGTGAAGTTCCTAACCGCGTGTATGGCATTTATATATTTACACACTGGTGTATGATAAATATATTATATGTACTATGTGTTGGTTAAAACATCTATAAGAATTCAAAATTTTTACTGAAAAATAATTTTGCAAGATTAGAAAATGTATTCGCACATTTATAAAAAATTTTGGCCAATTCCCATTCTTATTTTCTGTAGGAGCGCATACATTGTATGGCTGTGCAGTGGAGTGAAAATGAGGGGATTTTCTCTCGACATCGGGGTTTTGAGAGTCGATGAGGGCGAAGCAGTGTGAGCACGAAGCAAGTTCTGGAATGCAAGGGTGGAGAAAAAAATGGAGATCCCCGAGAAAACCCACCGACTAACAGCGTCGTTCGGCACGTTCGCCGGGAATCGAATACTGTTCATCTAGCCGCTGCGCTACCGCGGCCCCACGTGACTGCACCGCGAAATATAAGTGAAGGTGTTAAGGGAGGAAAAGGCCATGCTTTCGGCCCTTGGAATGACTGATACCCGGCGTAGCGACGCAGATGGGGACGCCCGACGTAGTGAGACGACGGTCGGGTCGAGCCAGAGACACCCAGTGATTGATGATCGTCGCCTTTGACGAGGTCGCTGCCTCAAGTGCACCACTTCTCCCTTCAAGCCCGGTCCTGGTGCCTCGGCAGCTGGAAACGACCCTTCTCCCGCTTCCTCGAGGCTACAGCGATACTGCTTCTCCGTAAAGTCGCAGCTTCGATACTTTCATCGCGTCTTCCCAAATTATCTTACGGTATGGCTGTATCATTCCGCCACATATAATATTTACATAGCCATGGATGTGATGACTTTATTCATATTTCTGCCAAGTAAAAATGTGACACTTATATATTCATAAACGTTGTAAAATAATGGTAATTCGTACTTTAATGTGTATAAAAAATTTAGCATACTTGATTTCCTATAATTTCAAACTTTGCACTCGCAATGCAACCTGAAGACTCAAAGCTAATTTCACTTACAGTAATTCGCTGCCAACTTAACTGGGAGCCTGAACACCAATGTGTGTGGTAACATAGGGCAGTGGTCAGAGGTGGTAATTGGTTTATGACGAGGTTGGTAGCCATGTCGCTGGAAATAGACACAGTAAGTTTGAGCACAGGTGGCGCTTGGTATTTGAACGTCGGAGTGAATAAGAGGTCAAGTTGAACGAGCAGTGCAATTCAGTTGGAGTTCTTATTTCTACAAGATTGATCGTACTACGTATGTCACAGCAGTTTATTTTTTTTTTCAGGTTGATTCCAGAAGTGCTCACTATACCGTGAAGGGCCTATATCTAATATTACCTTTTATTATTATGTTAATATTGGTTTTAAAAATTCTGTGAAAATCCAATTAGATATTTTAACGTTCAATTATTCAACTCACGATCTTCAAACAGAATGCACGTGGGTAAACTCGGCAAAGGCGTCGTGATGAGAACCGCAGTGAGCCTAAAGCGTTTGCAGAAATTCTTCGTTTCCGTGTCACAATTCCATTTTCAAAAGTATTATTGAAAATGTTTGATCATGGAAAACTTACAATTTACTAATTGTTTAATACTTTTGTATGTAATTTTCACTGTGTCTTATTTCCTGCTTGCAAAAAGGCAGGAACTTATTGAAATAATATACGTTCCTGACCTTTTGCAACTGGCAGATTACACACAATTAAAATTAAGCACAAAAATATTAAACAACTCGTAAAATATATATTTTTTATCATCGTACATTGTAAGTACTTACTCTGAATCCGAAATTATGACACGAAAAGGAATAATTCATGCAAAAGAGGTGAAGCCGAGCCTTAAGGTGAAATAATTATTCAGTGGTTTTTTATCAAATTCATCAACCACAAAGATTGGGTGCCTGGAACCAAGCCAGCATCTCCTAGGTGAGAGCGAATAAATGCTTGCTACAAAAGCTCGGTGAAGTTGTTACTTGTACTGTAATAATTACTTAAATAAGTGGCCACAAAAAAGTTTTCTTTTTGTTTTGTTCACATTTTTGCAAGTACTGGGGCCGATTAAAAGTGATATCCAAACATTTGCACCGATGCCGTGCAAAAAAAAAAA